>VZTT01036421.1:0-13518 GCA_013400855.1 Buphagus erythrorhynchus | reverse complement strand
CCGCACCGGCAGCGCCCGCCGCTCGCCACGCCGCGGTACGGGCGGCAGCCGCTCCGCTTCCTGCGGGCCGGGGCGCTCCCGGCCCTCTGCCTCGGAGCCAGCGCCCGGCGGAGAGTGCTCGGCTGGTGCCGCCTGCACCCCGAGCCCAGCCCCTGCGGGCGGAGGCCGTCTAACCCTGCCAGAAGGATGCTGGAGAGCGGCTGTAAGGCGGTGAAGGAGGGCATGCTGGAGAAGAGGAGCGACGGGCTGCTGCAGCTCTGGAAGAAGAAGCGCTGTATCCTCACCGAGGAGGGGCTGCTCCGCATCCCCCCCAAGCATCCCCCGCCGCCGCAGCAGCAGCAGCCGGCGCCGCCGGCCGAGCCGGCGGCCAAGATCAAGGAGCTTCACTTCTCCAACATGAAGACGGTGGACTGCGTGGAGCGGAAGGGCAAGTACGTGTACTTCACGGTGGTGATGGCCGAGGGGAAGGAGATCGATTTTCGGTGCGCACAGGAGCAGGGCTGGAACGCGGCGATCACGCTGCAGATGGTGCAGTACAAGAACCGCCAGGCCATCCTGGCCGTGCGCTCCACCCGGCAGAAGCAGCAGCACCTGGCGGCACCGCACGGGCCGCGCCTCCGCGGAGCCTCCAACTCCGCCTAGCGCAGGTACGGCCCCGGCACCGCGCCCGCCGCGCCGGCACCGCGGGGCTGCCGGCCCGGCCGCCTCTTCGCCTGACGGGCTGCCCGCCCTCTGTGCTCTCTGTCTCACTGCAGGTTACTGCACGGAGCGCTTCGGAGAAGAGGGACACAGCGCGTTCGTGGCGGACCTGCACCAGGGGCTCCGAAACCGGGCAAACGCCGGAGGTGCAGGTAGATCGGAGAGAAGCGGCTCAATAGCCTGAACCTCAGCCAGCTGCTGCTGCTGCTGCTTTGCCGCCCTCGGTGCCGAGAAGCATTTCAAATCCATTATTTATGAACCTTGGAAAGGATCCTTTGGTGCGATGGGACTTCTAGGAGACATGATGTACTGTAATTTTATTTTAATGTATTTTATTTATTAGGGTTGTTTTCTTTTGGTTTTGTTTTCCTTTTTATTTTTTTTTAAGGCTTATTTGCAAGACATTTCTGAATGTAGGCCGTAGCAAAAAAGTAAAGGAAAAGACAGTATGCATGTTAGCTCCCTGAAAGAATGGAAAAGTTCTGGGTACTTTGACTGTGTGCAATTTGACAAAAAAGTTATTGATTTTTTTCCCCAAAATACACTATATTCCACCAGCATGGAAAATGTGATGTGTGTTTCAAAATTTGGCTGAAACTCATACTGCGTATTTTCTCTGATGAGAACAACAATTATAGTCTGGGGCTTAAATGATTTTTTTAAAATATTAAGCGTGGTGGAAGATGATAAAAAGTTATTCATGCTTGGCTATTCAAAAAAGCAATGTTGCTTGTCATTCAGAGATTAAAACCAATCTGTTTAGTGTATGAGCGGAAAGAATCTGACCAACTTCTTTTGTGATACTGGAGTCTGAGTTGGGTTCCAGCTGTCTGTGTCGTGTGCTTGCTCCTAGGCTGGTGGGCCAGAGCTGGGAAGTATTCATGAACATTTATTAGCATCCAAGTTCAGGGCTCCCTCTGCACGCTCAGTTTTTAAGTGATCTGAACTCTCAAGCTGTGTTGCATTTTTGTGGCGGTTTTTTAATGTCTTGCATTAAAGCAGTCTATAGTTTAAAATCCATTTTATGTATATTTTAGTGTGTAAATGGATTATTTTGGTCACAGTTTTCATAAGCTGAAAGTTGCTCTCTAGCTGAGATGAACTAGATTAATTTTGGTGTTCAGCACTGTCAGATGTTGAGAGAGGCGTGCCATCTTGCCTCTAAAAACGTTGATGAAGCCATGAAGTTGGAAAACAAAGGGCTAATTGCACAGCTGGTGTGTGTTTCTCTGCATCTTGGAAGTCAGTGGGAGTTTGGCTGCTGATGCTGGCGGGAGCGGGTCGCAGCTCCTTGCCCAGTGCAGAGGAGGCAGTCGGGCGTGGGCAGTGAGCTTTCTAGGGCAGGGTCCTTGTGGCCATGGGTGGCTTCACGTCGGTGCTGCTACCGCCCAGCTTCTCTGGTTTAAATGAAATGGGGAGGCTGCAAGTGGGACAGAGCGATGTGGCCCATTGTCTCTGGTCCAAGGTAAAATGTCAAAGTCATGGAGATACTTATTTTAGCTTGTGTGGTGAGGAAAATGGCTTTTGGCCCTTTTACAATTTACATTAATATAGACAAAGTCTTTTAAAGCTACACATCCAAGGCTTTTCTTTTTGTGTAAATGAGGTGTAACTTGACAGCAAGAGCCTTACATTCTCAGTGCAAGCTTATTTCTGTAAGTATTTAAAGCAAAAAGCTGAAGTGATACTCAAAGGAAGATTTTAGAATTTGCTACTGTGTGCATTGGTCCCTTGCTCTGCACTCTAAGATTGAGCTCAGTCCTGTAAGGAGTAAGTTGAGGTCTGTGTTAGCCCTCATCTTTTGTTCCTTCCCCCAGATGTCAGGGTCACATACCTAGACAAGCAAGACATGTCATGGTGCAGAATCAAAGCCCTCTGTAGCTACTCCTGAGCGCTTCTTTTCGACCTGGCCCTTGGCAAGGCTGCATGATGAACTTGAGGTGGTAGATTGCAGCTGTCCTCACAAAGGCGCTATTTTGCGGTTAATTGAAATCGAAGGTGCCCTGCATCTTCGAGGATTAGGTTCACTGGCTTGGCAATCATAATACTCAATTTCCACGTCTCTGTACATCTGCCATTATCATTCTGCTAACACTTGGATGTTAGAGCTGCAAGGGGATTCTCTAATGAGCTAGTCAAAGACTCACAAAGTAGAGTGTAATTTGTAATTTGGCTCTTCTCTTTAGAGTGATTAAGTACAGGTTACTGAGAAACTAATCCACCTTTTCAGGTACACAGATGTGTTGCTAATCTCACCTACTAAAATGCATCTTAGCCTACTGAAGGATAAATGTAACTGATGAGAATTAATTCCTATTTGATCAGAGACACATGTATTTCTCTGAGAAAGGCAGTTGTTGTCCTCAGTGGATGCAAGCCTCTAAATGCCACAGAAGTCTATGGATGTAGTCTAGAGCTGAAATTCTACTGTTCTTCTGGAAGTACTTGTACTTTGAAAGCTAAAGATGATAATTTTAGTGAGAAAATTGACATGAAGGTATGGGGAAATGACTCTCATTTTGAATTTGCTGTTCCTTTTCACTGGTTCAAGGTCAATACCCCACTTTTATGTTTCTTGTTTTAAGTTGGTCTGAAGGATGATCTGAAAACCTTTTGGACTAATGTAATTCAACAAACTTTTGTTGCTTGTCATTGCCTGCTGTGCTGCCTGTTTAAAAACTTTGGTGTCAGCCAGCCTCCTAGTGTGAGAGGTGGTCACATCACAAAATCTACCTTGATACCTCCAGCCTGAGTGGGTGGGATGAGTGTAAGGATCAGACTTGTGTCTCCCAACTGTCTCCTGGAAACTGAATGGGAACAAATTGGCTGGGGTCCCCTGGGGACAGCTGGACCGTGTGGCTCATGCTCTGTCAGTATAAATAAGGCTAAATTGTCTGATTGGGACAGTCTGACAACTTTCTCACGCTCTGAATTCCACAGTGTGTGGGTTTTTTGGGTTTTGGGGGTTTTCTTGTTTGGATTGGGTTGTTTTTTTTTTGTTTTGTTTTTTTGTTTGTTTTGTTTGTTTGTTTGTTTTTTGTTTTGTTTTGTTTTCTTGACTCGTATTAATTTTTGACCAAGAAATTGTTTCATGTTATAAAGGGTACTTCTTCTGGGGTATTTTTTCATCTTGCCCTTCTATTACTGCATAGTCTTCATTTGAACGTCTGGATTTAATACTGTTTTGTTACTATCTTGTAAGCAATCGCTATGAAAATAGGTTCAGCACATCATGCTCCATCTTATTGGAGCTTTGCAAGTAAATAAATCAAGTTGTTCTTCCTCTTCCAAAACAAAAAGAAAAAAAAAAAAAAAACGAAGAGAAATCTGACAGCACATGGCTGAAGTAAATTCATTAGAGAATAAACAAAAATGCTGGTAAAACACACACAGGAAAATGCTTGGTACAGATAGCAGGAGTGAGGACAGTCTGTTCATAAAGAGGTCAAAATTACTTGTAATTAAAAAAAGTAATCAAGGGGCAGATTCAGGATGCTGTGGTGACCAAGACAATTTAGGAACTGGGGGGGAAAGGAAGATCAAGTGGATGTTCTTTCTGTGACATCCTGAAGTATTTCCTCTTTTTTAAGGTTCATGATATTCAAATGCCAGCTTCTGAATTATGGCTGCAGTGATGTACAAAATGTTTTCTAGCATATTCTCTCGTGAGCAGAAATACCAGTGTCGTCAAAAAAAATTGTGTAAATATGACTCATGAATGATTTCTGAGAGATGTGATTTATTTTTCATATTTTTCAAGATACATTCCATTTCAAATAAAGAGGTATCTATTGAAAGAGCTTTCAATATGTTGGAAGAATGGTTGTTTGATGGGCTATTTGTGATGATTAAAGCCTGGTCTAAGCTTTTCCTATGTCTTAAGCTCAGTCTAAGAGCCTAAGAGGAACACTTTGGACCTGGGTAGGTACTCTCTGAAGAACCACTCAGATGCTCCAATTAATCTTTATATATACAGCACAATTATGAGACTCAGAGTCCTCAGTTTTGCTTCTTGCAGCGTGTGATGTGTGAGCACCTACACCAAGCGCAGCTGCTTTCTGTAATGCTCAGTGTCACAGTTCATGTACAGCAGGTTTTTGGGACACAGAATTCAGGCTCATCACTGTTACCTGTAAATGCCTTCCTCTGTGTGACATTAGGAGTCTAAACTGAAGCATTAAATGTGCCTTGTTTCTCTTTTTTCATATATCTTAAACACTATGATTGAATTTCAAGTAACCTGAAATTAATCCAGAAAAACCACTTGCACTATCTGGAATAAACTCCAACCTGTTCTTTTCTAGCTTCATGGGAAAAGAAGTGAGGTATGACAAGAAAAATGTGCTGCTTTGGGCTCTCTGTAGAGCTGCAGCTGCTCAGATGTCTTGAACTCCCCTAATCTGTATTTGTATTGCAGCAGGTCCTCATTTTCAAGCATCTCCTGAAGGTGTATTACTTTCAGTGACACAGTGGGCATTGACCTAGACATGTTGGTGCTGACTGCCTTCACTGGGGAGATGTCAGTAGCCTCTTCCATAAAAAGACTTTTGCTGTAACAAGTACAAGTTCTTTTTTCAATAGTAAACACCCAAAACATAGGCATTTGAACCTAATATAGACATGTAAATTAGAGCTTGAACATCTGACCTCTCACAAGCACTGGTGCTCAGCAGCTTTGAAAAGTCAGTTAAACATCTCTAAATTTATTGTCTATTCAAGGACCCACTGTTGCTTACAGCTGTTAGAGGTATCCCTTACAAGCTTTTAGTAACAATGGTAAGTGTCTCTGTAAGGACATAAATATACTAGAACAAGAGTTTTATAATTTGTGGTTGTTTCTGCTCCATCATCAATGGTGGTATCATCACAAAAGTGCATGAATACATGCTTCTCTGCTTTAACTTTTGATTAAGAGGATGTGAAATAAGACTGCTTACATATTTAAGACATGCTTACATATTTATGGTACGTATTAAATGGTCCTAGAAATAGGTGCATTATTTTCCTAATGGGGAATATTGTCTTACTAGCATTTTCTCTTAAGTTTTCACTCATCTAAAGTACAATGTGGGGTACAGAGAGAAAATCTGGGTCTGATTCAAAGTTCATTGAAATCAACCAGAATTTTTCCAGACTGGGACAGATGTTGACTTTTTTCACAAATGGTGGCTGCTTCTCTTTTGATTTAGAAAACCTAGGAATGAAACCTCCCAGAAGGAAGACCTTTGCCCATGATCTGTGTCAGTATTGGTGATGTGTGGTTAGGTTAACACTGAAATTCTGGCCTTTCATATTTCCCAATTAAATTAAGTGCCTATACTTTTTGAGCAAAACAAAATACAAAAGAAGACCAATCGAAATGTGTGTGTCCTCCTTCCCCCAAATGAAATCTAGACCAGAATGCAATTTGACTGAATTCACATCAGAGCTGAAACGGAACAATTTTCTTTGTAATTGAACCCAAACCAGAATTAAATGAAAGCCTTTACTCCTGATTGCTTGTTTCTAGCAGGAACATCTCAGTCCTTTTTGGAAAGTGCCAAATTACTTTCCACACCTATCCATAATTTTTTTTTTAAATAAAATCAACCATTGTAAAGACTTTCAACTTAGATATTTAATAAATTTGAAATAAGCTTTAAAAAAAAAAGTTATAAACAGTACCATGGGTGTTTGTTAAAATTTTTTCTGTCTTTCCAGTGTGGGATTTTTGGTGTGTAAGGTAAGGATGCTGGTACACTTCTCACAGTGTTGCCTTCTGTGCTGAAGATGAACAGAGCAGAGGTGCCTTTGAGCCTGCTAAGAGCTGAACATCCTCAAGATGTCCTGGCACCCAAAGGACCTGGGAGCTGCTTGGGACCTCAGCATCAGGCTCGATTACTTGTGGAGCCTTGGCCTAATGGTACACACTGAATTTACAAGGAAAGGGACATCAGCTCCTGAATGAAGCACTGGGAAGTGAGGCTGTACTGCCAGCTGGCACCTGCATGAAGCTTGTGGTCTGCCTCAACAGCCTGGTTGGATTGCAGCACCTACAAGTTTTCCTTAGGAGACTTGTAGGAAAAGCCAGAGGTGATGTTTCTGTGCTTAAGTGCTTGGGATTTTTTTAGGTTTTGTTTAGGCTTTTGGAAAAAACATCAAAGCAGAGCTATGTATCCAAGTACAGATTCATCATGGGAACTTTAAATTAGCCACTTTTAGAGCCTTTCCTGATCTTCTCCTAGATGTCTCTGGCTATGCCAGCCACCAGTGCAGGGGAAATGATTGTTCAGATGGGGGTTTGATTTACCTTTTGTGTTGTATTGTGCTATGACCACAGTGGATTTTGCATAAACAAAATTTCTAATAGCCCTGCTTCCTAATCTTTGCCTTGCAATAGTTTGTGAGCAGCTGTAGTAGATTAACTGAACCAGTAAATATGTATAGAATGACTAACCATTATAATGAAGCATACAGCCCTCTGTGGTCAGCAGAATATTTCAATTGAGGCAATTTACCCCATGTTTTGTAAGGCTTCCAGTGAGATGAAGAAATCACTGCTTTTGTTTTTAAGATCTTGTCTGTGTTTTGTAAATATTTCTGATATTTATGACTGTACATATGGCTTCGATTCTAACTCGTAGGAGGCTCAAGAGCTGGGTCATATACCATCTAGGAGGAGATAATTTCATTATTGGTAATTGTCAGGTTTTGAGGCTCAGCCTTCAGGATCTCTTGCACCTACTGCCATTTACAAAGGTGAAAATATAGCAATGAACCTGCAGCTCAGAGAACACATCCGGCCTGTTCTTGGGTTGGGTGCCAGAGCCAGGGTCCTTTGAGGGAATGGCTCTCCATGTTGCTGTGTGCTTTGGACCTGGGCCTGGCATGATAATTCTCTGTACCAGCGATAGCACCTCTCTGCAAGGCTCTCAGCCCACTTGTATATCATATCTCTGTTTTAGAGAAGAGGAAACTCGGGACCTGAGAGCCCATGCTGCTTGCCCAAGGTCATGCCTTGGGAGCCAGAGAGCTGTGTTCCATCCATAGGCAGGGTCCTGTCCCTGTGTGAGAAGTGCTGCTCTCACAGCAGAGCCTGCTTCATTTTCTGTGCTTGGTAGAGACCTTCCTTACAATCACCTGCACATGCAGTGTCCAATCCCCCTGCTGGTGCCACGGCTCCTTGGATGGAGACCTAAATGAGTGACTGCCTTGCCATTTAACTTCCAGCCTTAAAGGTTCATCGTGTTGCAGTTACTTGCTCCTCGGAGACAAGAGCAAGGCAGAAACACTTGGGCTTCACTTGGGATTTAGCAGAGTCTTGGATGACTTCAGATTATTAAATCAGCTTCTGGCTATTCCCAGCATTAGGCATTGTGCAAACAGCGTACTAGGAACGAAGGGATCTGCAAGTTGTTCCCTATTTCCTGAGCGATTAAGCTCCTCTATTTACTGTGGATTGCAAGGACAAAGAGAGGTTATCAGCCCCATAATAACTTGAAAGGACTCTTTAGATATGAATCCACTGTTAATGCAGCTTTTCCAGCCTGATACCTGCTTTGACTAAAACACACAAAGGAAAATAGAGAGGGGGGGAAATAATTTTCTTCTCCCTACTATTCTGCTGTCATTTAACCATTTCACTAAGAAACAAAGAGCTTTGAGAGAAATCCTTATAGTCAGAGACACTTATCTCAATCTTGTTTTTTCAAGCAGAAAAAACCCAAAACTGACTGGTGGACAAAGCTGTAGTAGCCAACCCACTTATCCTAACTTGCTGCTAGACTGTGATGGGGCTGTGTGAGTCTATCTTTGTGGGTTTTCACAACAGCTCCTTCAACCTTCTGTGGAGCTGAAAACTCCACATCCTTTCCTGTGCCAGCAGCTACTGCAATATGCAGATGACTTTGCTTGGGGGCTTTTTCTTGTATGCAGATGAACACATGAAAAATTACTGTTCTTATAAAAGTCAGCCTTGAACTGGAAAAGCTATTTCCTTATTGTTTTTTTCAGAGGCTGCTGCTACTCGCAGCCAGTCATAGAGCTGTGCCTCCAGCTGAGTTAAATGTGTACTGGCTGCTTTTTTCATTTTTATCACAGATTGTTAATATTTCCTGTTCTACTAAGCCACGTTTCCCTGGTACTCTTTCCTAGTGCTTGGCTCCTAAACAAAGTCACAGCTCTTGTCACAAGGCAGCGGGCTGCATACTTATCCTTTATGTGAGTGATGACTGAGGGCTCAGCAGTGGGGAAGTAACGCTGACAGCTCTGCTCCAGGACGGCAGATTGTCAGCATTCCTCACCAGGGCACCCAGCTGGCCTGGGAAAAGGCTGCTGCTTTGGGGGTGGGGGTTGGGCCTCTAAAATAAACTGGCTGTCCTTCCAGAACTGAGGAGGATGGGGAGGGATGGTTGGATGACCTCTTTCTGGTCAGAGGGAGAGTCAGACCTATGCATCTGCAGAACGCAAAGCTAACACTACGATTCTGCAGGCACAAGCTGAGTTGTTGGGTGCAAAGAGAGAGGGGTATCTGATGGCTGAGATGGCAGTAAAACATCACAGTACAATGATAATTATGAACAATTAGCCATTTTCCCCTTCCACCCCCGCTCCTGGCAAGTGTAGCTTGCATAAGTGAGAGGATGGCAGGTGGGCCTGTTTCTGTGCTGAAGATTTAGCCCAGACAGTTGAGAGCAGCAGCTGCAAAGGAGCACTGACTTCTGCTGCCCCGGGGAAGCTGCTGCAATCACTCCCAAGCAATTTGGAAAGTGTTCCTATGTGTTTTCCTGAGGGCTTAAGAAGCTTGCAGTCCTGGCCCACAGATGGGTGGAATTGTGAAACTGCAGCCATGGGGCAATCAGCTGCCTGCCACCCTCCCTGCCATCCTTAGTCATCTGGAGGGAGGCTGAGGAGGGGCTCCCAGACAGGAGCTGCCTCCCGGAGTGACCCAGAGGGTGGGCTCCAGACCCGTCTCTGTCCTGCTAGGTATATCTGATCAGAGAAATCTTCCTCGGCCACACTTGCTCCAAAGGCTTCTGCCCCATAAAAGAGGAACAAGCTTTGTCATCAATGGCACTGAAGGCACTCGCCCTCCTGGGCTGTGTCATGCCACTGCCTTGCCTCACCAGGGTTCTGTGAGCTCTACCGCTGCAATCAGCAGCTGAATGAGGTCTGAAAGCTTCACAGGGCTCTGCAGAACACCTTCAACCCTGCAGTTCTACTGCTAATAAGCTCAGAAACAGCTCCAGTGACATGTCTTGAATTGGGCTGGGGGAAATTGGTGCTCGGAGCTGAAGGTGTGAGGTAAACATACCTTGAGGACAGAGGTCCCCTAGCCCAGTGGACTGGGTGCTAGTCATCCCAGGGGTGGCACTGTAGCATCCATGATTGGTAGAACCTTCACTTGCATGTTAGGGAAAAACTTTCTTCCTAGTTTTTCCCTAATTTGCTGGTTTCAGCCATAGAGCCATCTACCAAAGGGTATTTTCTTCTCAAAGGTAATTCTAAATAACTTGGTCTATTTTCCTGACAGTAGAAAATCCTCAGCAATCTCTTTTGCTGCTGAAACACAGTGCAAAAGGGTGAATGTTTATGCAGGTAACCTTAATGTAATATTTCATTTTGGTTCTGGGCAATGGCAGAGATCTAATACAATGCAAAGCTTGCATAAAAGTAACCATTATATATATTTGCAAATCTGTCATGACTACAAAGATAATTTTGCTGCCTTTGATTTCCTAATGTTTTAATTTAACTGAATCTAAGCAGATTTAATGGTTAATTTTCAGAATATTCACTTGAGGATTTTTTTCACTCAAAGTTGAAACCATAAATCAAGCTGAATTTGGGAGAAGTAATTTACTTTTGCTGAGTTCTGGATATGCTTCATCTTTCTTCTTTTTCTTTTCCTCATCTCTGAGTTGAGCATGCAGCATTTAGTGGGATCCACGATGACAGCAGCTGCTCCCCCACCCACTCTATGTGCCTCACTGATGAGGCTAGTGTCTCCTAAAGGTATGGTAGCCCTGGAGCAGCCACAGCTACATCCTCTGCTCAGTCTGTATGCAGCCATCCTCTATTAGATTTGCCTTTGTAAAATTAAATTCCGGCATAGCTGGAGCTTGCTCTTAATTCAGCTGTCACAGTCTGCACCGAGCTGCACAGAACTGGCCCAGGGGTACTTGGTAGGCAAAGACCTACAACAGCACTGCTGTACCAGTGTCCTTCAGGAAGGTCCTTTTCATTGCCACACCTTTGTTGCAGTCACTGAAAAGCATGCACAGACATTAAGGAGATGGGGTGGTGCTTCGCCTCTCACAGCTGCTAGCATTGCTTTCCACATGTGATTGATTAAGGTGGAAGCTGGTTTGCTGCCATCACTGCTGCCCTTCTGCTGCAGGCAAGAGTTTAGGTGCACTGAAAAGCAGGAATGGTCTAAAGGCACAGGATATTTATGTGATACTCTTAACGGGTCTTCCAATACTGTGTGTGGCCTTTCTTTAGCCTAGACCACAAAGAACTGCTGTAAAATCCAGTATCTCACTGACCTGTAGCCTGAGAGAGGTCAGGGTGGCAAGGTTTGTATGTACCACTTGGAAAAGAAAAATGCTTTTAGAACATAGAATTTCCAGTTTGTGATGCAATGCAAGCCAGGTCTTGTTCAGTATGATTCTTATGCAGGTGCCTAACTCCTCATAGCAGAGCATTCTCTGGAGCTGGCAGGGTTAGCCCAGATTTAGGGCCACTCATGAGGGCCACCCCTGTTCCTGTGCACAAAGGCATACCAGGATACAGCTGTTTTCAGCTCCCAGATGTTGACTACATGACACCAGAAAGCTGTATTCGAAGTTTACTATTGCTGATCTACTTAGCAGTGTTGCTATAGATGCTACAATGTCAGTGGGCTAAACAGCTCAGAACTGCAGTGAGCTGTATTAATTGCTGTCCACTCTCAGCCCATAAAATCCTCAGCTTTTATAAACTCTATTTTCTCCAGCCCTTTACATCCTTTACCAGCTTTTTGAAGAGGAAAGCTCAGTTTTTGTATACTTTGCCTCCCTTCTCTTAAGTTTGTCAGCAGCTTCAAAGAGATCTCCAGCCCCCAGGTTTGCACACAATCTACTCAGGGTGTTCAGTTCCTTCATGTTTGCAGAACACGTACAAGTGCAGTGCTAGGATTGAGGAAAAATTAGTTTATTCAGCAGCCAGAGATGTTCAGTAACTACCCACCTTTGACAAGCTGTCATATTTCTAGGTTTTGCAGCTCAGGACATAGGAAGTGTTTGAATTTTTCATATTGGATGATTTGAAAGCTCTTGGGTCTACTCTGCTGGTCACATTAACACCTGTACTTCAGCGTGCATGGAGGAGGGCACAGGAGTGGAAATGTGTGCACCCCCAGGGTCACTGATGAGTGTGATGGAACACAGAGGGCTCCGTGGCAGCTGCAGGGCCCAGCTGCCCACAAAGGAGCTGAGTCCCTGATAGACACACTGAGATTCCTCCTCTCTGGTCCCCTGGCACCCTGCAAGGCTGTTCTGCAGAGGATGGATCTGTTGCTGGATTTGATGTTGATGGAAAGTGGATGGTGGAGGGGGCTGCATAACTCACCCCCCTTCCTCTGACTTACAGCTTGGCCTCCTTGGCAATTTGATCTCAGGCTGGCCCAGAGGGAAGGACACGCCATACTTTAACATTTGCCCTTCAGCCTAAGTATTACCCAGGGGTACAGGGAGAACCTCGGTCCTTTAGTGGGAGCAACACATTAGTGAAATGGCTTAAGAAACAGTGACCTCAAACACAGCAGCTCCATGAAAGGTCTTGAAGATATGGGACACCGAGGCCTCTCCCTGCCCCTCCCTGGCCTTGTAATCAGATAGTACCCATATCTGAGGGAGTCTTTCTAAGAGACTTCAAAATGCACTGGTGGAAGCTTTAGTGAAGACCAGACTTGGCTTTCCTCAGATAGGCACCACCCATGGAGATCCCTTTGACCCCAGGTGAACATGTTCCTGGTGCAGCCCCCTTTGCCATGCTAACAGCAGTGATTAAACCTTTCAAAAAAATTAGAACAGCTTAAGTGAATGGGGAATTCAAGAAAATAAAGAATAAAGCTCTAGAGGCGTAATTATGGCACTGCTGAAATTTGTGACAGATTTTCACTGAGGGACTTGCCCCTTTAGGAAATCTGCAAGCAAAATGGGAAGCTTGGGATCCTACTCAATTTATATTTGATATGAAAAGGACATTTTAAAAAAAGTCAGTTGCATTTGTCATAGTTTGCTTTAGCTACTCGGTTATTGGGAGGAGATGTAGGCACCCCGAGGAAAAGTATCACTCTCTGATAGGCTGATTTCTGAGAAATGAGAAGAAGCTCTAGTGCTTGTTTAGATAATGAAGAAAGAGTTTCATATGCACATGGTACCCAGCTGTGTACCCTTGAAGAGACAACTAGCTTGGGTCCAAGTCTTTAGCAGCCATTTCAACACATTTCCACTTTCCCAATTGTCTCTGGGAATTCAAAATTTGTCAGTGGCAACAAAATGGTATTGTTCAATAATGATGAAAGTGTGCTATCTTTCTCTTTACTTACACTTCTCTGCAGGATGCTGGAGTTGAGAACGTGCTTTGAGTACATCAGAGAGGAAAGTAAACCCCTGTCATACTGGCAGAGATGGGTCTATATGGCACCAAGGGGCTGAAATGCTGCTCTTAGTCACTGATTCCCCAGAACTCTTAAACCTTGCAGACTGGCTTATCTTGTACCTCTGCCTGCTTGCCAACAGCTGCCTAATAATTCTTTTGTCTGTGCAGCATAAATAATTACTGAGCTGTCTTCTC
>VZTT01036419.1:3744-24894 GCA_013400855.1 Buphagus erythrorhynchus | reverse complement strand
CTGAATGCTTGAATACTATTTGGTGATGCTAAAATTGTAGGTAAGAAAACTAAGAGGACCCTGGTATTGGCTTTTTAACACCATAACACTGGAATACTACAATGTGTGAATTTTTTTCCCAGATGACTCAAGCTTCTTCAAAGCAGAACACCTCCCCTTGTGCTGCTTTTCTCAAGTTATACTTAAAATGACCCATAAGCAGAGTGAGACTGGATGAACATCTCTTTCTTCCACAGCCCCGTGAATTTTTAATGCCTGGCATTAAGGTGAAAATCATCATTTCTCTCTGCTTGCTGGGCGATGGGCCATCAGTTAAATTCTCTTTTGTCCATATGTAAAATAGCTAATGGTTGCAGCTTCTTTCCATAATAGAGCCATTAGTGGTAATCTGCCCCTCTCTGCCAACTGATTTACTCAGATGGGTATAGAAGAATTGGCAGTAATGTGCTGTATAAACCTGGCTCTGTAGATGTCCTGAAAGCAGCAAAGGTCTCTCAATTTGATACTTTGCTGCACTGTATGGCTGTTTGATATGTAACATAATCATATACTGGTGTGGTTGTGGTTGAATATTTTGAATGTGGTTGTATATTCCAAGATTTTAGTTTACACAAATCTGATTCATGATCTGACATAACGTACATATGAAATATTTTCAGTTTGGTAGTGTGAATCTGATTCACATTGATTATATTCAGTGCTGGTGTTCAAAGCTCTAAATTATCTTCAGTGTTTGCTAGCTTACAAATACAGCAGATAACTGTTAGGGAATTTGAAACCCTTTGGATATATGCCCATTTGACTGTGGAACAATTAATATTTTACATTTTTTAAAAAAGTTTTCCCCTCTAAAGAACTCTAGCTCTTTTTTGGGAGGTGGGAAACACAGCAAGGGGGATCTTGTGTTCCATGGTAATGGTAAAGGAAGAAAGGAAGGCAAAGTAGAGACATCTTGTGAACAGTGATAAGTGTTTCAGTCACGCACTTACCCACACCAGTGTGCAGTGGCTGAATAATCAGTAAGATAAACCATCATTTTCTTTGTATTTGATGTTTGACAAATTTAATAAGCTAAGTAACTTACTTGGTAAAAAATGGCAATGATCCAGGGGAATGTGTTTTTATTTTTTATTTTCCCTGGGTTGAAAGCCAGTAATGTATATGCAGCTGTTACAAGATTTATCGTTACTCAAACATATAGGAAGACTACAGCAATAAGGAAAAACTCTGCAATGATTAGGAAAGCTGGAGACAGCATTTATAAGTGAAGTTGCCAAAAGAATCATAGAATCATATCACAGAATCATAGAATGGCTTGGTTTGGAAGGGACCATAAAGTTCATATAGTTACAATTCCTGTGACATGGGCAGGGACACCTTCCACTAGCCCAGGTTGCTCAGAGCCCCATCCAACCTGGTCTTGAAGACTTTCAGGGTCAAAGCCCCCACAGTTTCTCTTGGCAATGTGTTCTAGTGTTTTACCATCCTCTCAGTAAAGTATTCCTTCCTAATATCTTATCTAAATCTACTCAGTTTGAAGCTATATCCCCTTGTTCTGTCACTACATGCTCTTGTAGAAGTTTGTGTCTATCTTGTAGGCTCCCTTCAGGTGCTGAAAGACCACAATTAGGTCATCCTGAAGACTTCACTTCTCCAGGTGGAACCCCAATTCTCCTACCTTTCCCTCACAGGAGAATTTTTTCATCCCTCTAAGCATCTTGGTGTCCTTCCTCTGTATTCCATCTAGCAGGTCCATGCCCTTCTTGTGCTGGGGATTCCAGAGTTGGATGCAGTACTTTAGATGGGGTCTCACAAGACTTGAAAAGAAGGGACCTGCTACCTGCACTTCTTTTGGTGCAACACAGGATACATTCGGACTTCAGGGATGCAAATGCATGTGGCTGGCTCATGTCCAGCCTCTCATCCACCAGCACCATCCTCAGTCTGTTTTGATGCCAGGTGCAGCACCTTGCACTTGGTCTGGTTAAACCTCATGAGATTCCCGTTTCTCCATCTTGTTCAAGTCCCTCTACATGGCATCCTGTCTTTCAGTTGTGTTGGCCACACACTGAATTTGGCATAATCTGCAAATTTGCTGAGGGAGCACTTGATCCCTTCATCTCTGTCATTAATGAAGATATTAAATAATACCACTTGTCACTGGTGTCCATCAGGAATCTGAGCCATTGACCACTATCCACTGGGTGTGATCATCCAGCTTGTTTCTTATCCATCTAACAGTCCACCCATTGAATCTTTCTTCCTCCAATTTAGACAGAATGATGCTGGGGGGAGGATTGTGTCAGAGACTTTACAGAAGTCCAAATAAATGGCATATTTAGTCTTCCCCTTGTCCACTGATGCAGCCACTTTTAAAAAGGGCTTTAAAAAAAGGAGATACCTTTCTTGAACCACTAAACTGTTCAATAATTAAAATATATGATCTATGAAGAGAGCACTCTGGCCTGAAAGTAATTCACCTAAAGGCCAATGTTTACTCCAGGATATAAATGAAATATTTGAGGCTGCTTCCTTTTTCAATAATGAGAGGAATTTTAAAAATGGGCAGAAGTGATACTGGAGAGGTGTTTCAAAAGCTATTATCAGTAGTCCCCCTCTACTCTCATTTAAGTTTAAAGCAGAATCCCAAGGAGTTGATACCAAAATGAAGTTAGACCAATGCTGAATGCTCTTGAAATTTCCATAGTCCTATGTGTTTGTGTGCAAGCATTTACGTTAAGGTTACGTATGTATACATTGCAATTACTGTATCTGTGTCCAGTAAACAGATACACACTTTCTTGCTCTTTGCTTGCTTTTCTTGTCTGGCACACTCTGCGGATTGTTTCCAATTTGGGTCATTTCTGTCCTCCTGCCAGTTTTCCAGTCCAATGTGATCCAAGTTAAATAATCTTCTATTGTGCCTTTCCTGATGAATGTCAGATTAATCTTAGCAGAATGTGGGACTTTGCCTGACAAGATGATTACTGCAATATTTAAACAACCCTTAGGGCCTTGATTCACTAACAATTTATGGTTCTCCCTATATGTGAGTGCTGTTTCTGCCTTCCGAATGGCCAGGTGCACCCTGCTGTGAGCTGCATTGTCAACTGGAACTTGGTGACATGCACTCACTCTCTTTTGCTTCACAACAGAGTGCTTTAGGTAGAGTCTGAGAAAGGCTTTAAAGTGCTCCCCCTTCCTGCTCCCCAAACCCCAAGAAGAAATCTCATCCCAAAGAAAAAGAGAAAAATGCTGATGGCAGTCAGTGAGAACCAGGTAAGGGAGATCCTCTGGCGCTTGCATTTAAGTAGAGCTGGCACAATCTGCATTGTGGTGACTGTTGCCACTTGGAGCAGGAGAGGTGCACAGCCTCTGCTCTCTTCTGGAGCCAGCTGTGAGCATGGGCTCAGAAGTTGCTAGGGCCAGCCAAGGAAAATCCTCGCTGGAAAGCCCAGTACACCATGCAGATACCAGACAAAGTGGCCAGAATAGAATCTGAGAAGTTTAAAAGGAATTTAAAAATGAAGCCAACAATTAATGAGGCTTGGGAAGAAACTTCCCCTAAGGCCCTGTTATTGAATAGCTGCTGGCTGTAGGCTTTTTTTTGTTCTCTTTTAGAGCAGCTGGTACTGGCCATTGCTGGAGATGGAAAAGCTGACAGGGTTAGACATACCAATGGCTGTCTCAAGGCTTACTCTAATAGAGTACAGATTCTTAACAAAGGAATGCTAAGGACATGATGAGGACATCTTTACAATGTACGAGTGAAGGAAGCCTCCCACCTTCCCTCTCACATTTGTGTCCAGCCTGTGTCACATTTGTGTCCCAGGATACAGGGTTATGTTTCACTTGCACAGTGTGCCTTTAACTGTCTGACGTCTGTAGCATAAAGCAACTGGTAGTGTTTAGTGGCTCTCTGCACCAGTAGCTCTGTCTTGAGGGACTGAAATTGATGTAATTTATCATGGCAGGTGAATATGCAAGCTGTGCCTCTTGCCCCATCGCACAATGTAGCAGAAGAAGCAATAGACAACGAGTCAGAAATAGCTCTTTTCTTTTTTTTTCCTCCAGCTTTCTGAAACAGCAACACTGTGTCTGCATGGTTGGAATATCTAGGTACAGTAGCTCCTCTTAATGGTGCTGTGTACCACCACACTCTCAGAAGCTGTTGGGGTTTTATTACCGAACCATTCACTGTGCATCTATTTTGCCAGAAGTGGTAATGAAGACTGCATTTTGTTTTGTGACATTTTTTTCCAATTGAAAGAAATTCTTCCTCTGTGTTTATATTTTGTCTTGATGTTTTTGTACTATCACTTAACACTGAAGTACCCTTTTATCTGTTCTTTAATAGACATATCCCAAGCAGAACCAAGCAAATGGATGGGACTGTCATTGCCTGAATCAGTATGTTTTTTCCCTCCTCACTTACTAATCATACTGTATTACCCTGGCTTGATAAATTCATTAAAAATCATAGCTTGAGGCCTTTTGAATACATGTGCCAGTTCCTCCAGAATTTTAGGATGAAGATTACCAGTCACCTCCACTTGCCTGCAGTGAGCTCCTTGAATTTTGGTTCCACCTCAGCTGTGTTACTTTGTGTTTCCACAGACTTGTTCCGATTAGCCTTCTTGCCTGTGCCTCCACTTTCAGCATCATTTCTCTAATCCATGCCAGAAAGACAGGAAACATGGACGTGAGTCATACCCACAGGGGGTATCCAAGGGATACATAATCCTACTCCCACTTTGAAGGATCCCTCTGCATGAATATTGCAACTTGAGTTCAAATATGCCGCTGCTGTTATTTGTAGGAGAGAGATTCTGCAGGACTGGGAGGGGGAAAGATAGCGAGTGGCATAGTTTTGTCTGGGCAGGGACCTGTTTGAACCATTTCTAGAATTTGTCCCGATTAGCCAGGCTCCTCACAGGTGCTGGCTCCACGTTGTCCCCAGGGCGGCTGGTGGGAACTGCAGCTGCTCTGCACCTCTGCAGCCCAGACTGCTCGTGTCTGGGACTAATCAGAAGTGCTTCAGCCATGAAAAGGTTTGTGACTTTGAGAATATTTTACATATCCCTGTTAAGAAACATCAAAATAACCATAATCCCTTTGCAAACGTTAAGTCTTAACACAATCTTTTACTTGGCTCTGTGTCTGTGAGCAGGCATACACACGTTAACAGGGCTAATGAGCAGAACAGCCAACAAAACAAGTAAAATAAATACAATAAAATAAAGTAAAATTAAATTGAATTAAATTAACTGAAATGAAATGAAATAAAATAAAATATAAAACAAAATAAATGCCTCCTACTCCCAGCAGTGTAGCCTTATCACAGTTGGACTGTATTTTTCTTCTGCCGAATTCAGTTTTATTTTAAATTCTGCACATCACAGCCATACTAAATATCCCCTTAGACAAGACACAAAGCTGCTGAGTAAGACCCCTGCAAATCAGGGATGGTTTTTCATAAGACCAACATGCATAATTTATATCTGCATACAATTAGCCTGTTTACATTTATACATCTTCTGTTTCCTTTTATGTGAAATATTCCACAGGATACTTGGTAATGCATTCAAAGTAACCTGATTTTTTTTGGTTTCTGTTTTTTTTAAAGGCTGCAGGACTAAACAATTTATAAAACCTCACACCTAATAAATACTTTATATGACTACAAAAGAGTTTTCTTGCTAGGTAGCAATGGCTTTACATTAAAAATAGTCCTGCCTTTTCCCAGTTTAAAAGTTCTCTCAAGCACTAGTCTATTAATCCTTGACACATTTTAAAAATGTGTTTAAATTGTGGGTTTTGTGAATGCATTCAGTGTCAGAGTCATAATCATCTCTGCAGAATGGATAGAGCAGAGCAAAGTCTTTCCATCACCCCTGATCTGAAAGTCCACTCCTTTAAGGCTTCAAGATCCTTTAGGGGGTTTGGATTTGCTTTACCAGGCATACTGAAGTTTTCTTTAATCCTTCTGTGCTGACTGTGTGGTGTCTCTTGGCCCAAATGACATGGCAAAGCTGCATGTGCATAACATATGATAATGAAGGGGCTTGGTGTGACTGTAGGATCATAGAATAATTTAGGTTGGAAAAGACCTCAGAGATCATCGAGTCCAACCAATGGCCTGGAACCCAAATCCACCACTGAACTATGTCCCTAAGGGCCACATCTACACATCTTTTAAATACCTGCAAGGATGGTGACTCCATCATTTACCTGGGCAGCCTGTTCCAAAGCTAGACAACAAAAAATTTGTCCTAATATCAGATCTAAACCTTCTCTGGCATCACTTAAGGCTATTTCCTTTTGTCCTATCACCTGTTATTTGGAAGTAGAGATCTGACCCCCACCTGGCTACAGTCTCTTTTCAGAGAGTTGTAAAAAGTGATAAGGTCTCCCCTGAGCCTCCTTTTCTCCAGGCTAAACACCCCCAGCTCCCTCAGCTGCTTCTCATAAGTCTTGTGCTCCAAACTCTTCTTTGGCTCTGCATGAGAAATGCAGCAAACTGGTAAATGCAGTTGTGGAGCATGGCTGTGATGCACGGCAGGTGAGAAGATGGAGAGGGCTCATACCAGGGCTGTTTGCAGCAGGTTATAGACAGCAACTCAAGGTGTGTGAGGATAATAAGCACTCTTTGAGGCAGGGGAAACTGGTCTGAAGAGGAAGTGGCATGGAGAAGGTCACCTCAGGGAAGGACAAGTGTCTAGGGGGGAATAAGCAGGGACAGAGACTGGGAGAAGTGCTTGAGAAAGAAGACTAAGATTTTGAAAGAAATCCCTTTTTGCTGAAGGGAAAGAAATCCTATTGTTCCCTGGGCACGAAAGATCATGTGCATTCTATATGGATAATACTGAATAATGGCGATATACAAATTAAATCTCTTTGCAAACAACTCATCACTAGCTCTATACTCATGTACTTAAAATTGAGGAGGTTTCTGCTATTGTAAAAGCACTGACAGAGGTATAGCAGGGATGGTCTGTGTTTACAAGTATGCCAAGCTCAGAGCAATGGAGTTTTGGGTTCTCACCACTATCCAGGCATGTACTATTCTGCAGCTTCTGCCATGCAGAAGTGATGAGTTAGGTCCTTAATGTTTTAACTACTAGCTATTGAACTTTGGATTTGAAGGGCTGCACACACACTGGCACTTTTCCTGGAGCATTCGCTCTTTGGAGCAGATTTCCTATTCATATTTTCATATTCCATCCCCTGCCTTCTCCATGTGGTTTTTTCTAATCTCCACTGTCCCCTGAGAGCACGGTAGCTATTTTCTGTCCATGAGCCAACGGTGAGAATAGTCAAGATTTTGGTACAGGATGATCCAACAGGAGAGGAATGACTGGTATTACTTTGCACTCCCTCAGCACCAACTCTCCAAAGAGCTGTTATTATAACATAAAACACAGCTGGAACATAAACCATTGATCCTTATGAGTTTTTTTTCTTCAGTCAATATTTCTTTATAGGGAAACTTCACTCAGGATGCAATAAAGAGGTACATCATGACTGCTATGTGCCACAGGACACAAGGGTTCATTTTAAATGCTCTGAGTCCTTCTGGCATTGAAAGGGGACTGCAGTGCCACAGCAGGCCAGAAGATGATACATTTGGAGATTGGGCCCTGCAGTCTATGATGCTGCCAGGACCTCTCAGACAGCTCCCCAGGGCACAGCCCTTGAATCTGCCAGTGACTGTAGCTCTTGACCTCTCCTGTGCCATAGACTCCAGGAAATTACTTCTCTATTTTTACTCAATGGCTTTGAGACTCACAACTCCTGGCTGAGGAACAGGATGACTAAATACTGACCAGGACAAGCTCCAGTTCCCTAGATTCTTATAAAGCCTGGGGGACTGGAAATGGGCAGGGAAGAAACATCCAACAAAATCACTTACACAGAAACAAGTGGCATTGCATAACAATTAAAACATCCATACCAGCAGTGCATTTTTATAAATGAGTTCTGTCAGGAGTTGAGGAAGAGCTCAGAGTCACCCCACAAGGCAACAAGGAAAGAGTGTCAGATAGCAATTAGTGTTCATACAACCAAGCAGATGGGTTGTCCTTTGCAGTTCAGATGTGGAAGGGGTTTTTGTGGGGTTTTTTGAGACTGCAAAGCACTGAACAGCTTTTGTTATAATAGAACTTGTCTGTCAGATACTGAAATAGACCAAGATAAGTTCATATGCTCACAATTCTATGTTTGATGCTAAATAGAGGATTACTGTTCAAATAAATGGAGGAAAATGAGAAGAAAAAGAATCCTAGGACAAGTTCCCAGGCAGAGAGGTCCTGCATAAGCATCTTGTCATAATAGAAGCCTGGGCAATCACCAACCATATGACGTTTAGCAAGGACATGGGCCAGATTTGGTGCCTATGACAGGGAAACCCTTCATGTTCAGACAGACTGGGGAATGAGAGGCTGGAGTGTAGCACCACAGAAAGGGACCTGAGGGCCCTGGTCCATGGCAAGTTGAACACGGGTCAGCAGTGCCCTGGCAGCCAGGAGGGCCAACCCTGTCCTGGGGACATCAGGCACAGCATGGCCAGCCAGGCAAGGGAGGGGATTGTCCTGCTGTGCTCTGAGCTGGGGCAGCCTCACCTCCAGTGCTGGGGGCAGCTTTGGGTGCCACAAGATAAGAATATTAGAGTGTGTCCAGAGGAGGGTGAACAAGATGGTGAAGGATCTAGAAGGGAAGCCGTATGGCCTGCAGAGGTCACTTGACTTGTTCAGCCTGGAGAAGATGAGACCAAGGGGAGACCTTGTTGCAATTACGACTTCCTCATAAGGGGAAATTAAGGAATAGGAACTGATCTGTCTCTGTGGTGACAGGACCTGAGGGAATGGCCTGAAGTTGTGTCAAGGGAGGTTTAGGTTGGATATTAGGAAGAAGTTCCTCAACCAGAGGGTGGTTGGGCACCGAAATAGACTCCCCAGAGAAATGGCCATGGCACCATTCCTGCCAGAGCCCAAGAAACCTTTTGGTAAATTCTCTCTGGCATATAATGTGGTTCTTGGGGTTGTTCTGTATAGAGTCAGGAGATGGCCTTGATGATCCTTGAAGGTTCCTTCCAAATGAGGATATTCTATGAATTTTAGTTAAGCTTTGGTCTGATTGTATAGCCTGCTGTTGTTTTGCAACTGTTCATTTGATTGTTTAACTTTTATTTTTAGGAAAATATTCCTGTCCCTTGCCATTAACCTCTGCTGCTCATTGTGAAATTAGTAACAACCAATTAATGTTGCTGAAACTGACCTGGACTTTGGTTCCTTGATTCTGCCCAAAGACCCAAAGATCCTGGTTAGTATGTGAGCATCATTACTCTGCCATTTATCATTTTCTGCAAGCCAGTGACCAACAGGCCACAGGACAGGCAGTCCTGTCTCAAGTAGCCCAAAGATTTAGTTAAATCTCAACAACATACACAAACATATGGGGACAGAGAGAAAGAGATTAGAGATGTCAAAGCTGGAAGCAGGATCTGATAGTTAAAGATTACTTCATTTTTTAAAGATCAATAGAGATGTCCTGTGAGGAAGGAAGGGTTATGTACAGGACTAAGTCTCTCTGTATTGACTCATTTCTGGTTACCATTGGAGGATAGGGCTATGGTAATCTTTGCTTCTTCTGATTTTCTCCTCTGTTTGTTTCCCAGTGTGTGGCAGAAGATACCACCTGTGCTCTCTCTTTCCCCCGACCCCATCTCCAGCTCAACCCTAGAGTGTTGAGAAGGTAGATCACTTTGTGGATGAGGATGGGGATCCTCACAGACCGATTAAAATGATTTGAAAACTGATTGAGAACTGCACATCTCACTGTATTTTGGCAGAGAAGCAAATTATCAGATGTCCTGTTACAAAAGCTATAAAGAAACTGATAAAGAACCTTGTGAGTTTTTGAGCAGACTCTTGTGAGTTAAGGGTATGCTGGCCTTCAAGTAGCAGCATTTGTCCATCCATTTTCATCTGCTTTCTCTCTAGCTGTTCTTGCTTTAGTTAGATGGGCTGTGAGAAAGAGAAAAACAATTGAGCCAAGCAGAAATGGTGGTTGACTTCAGAGATCAGAAGGAAGTCAATACTAACATATTTTTAACTCACCAAACTATGCAATGGAAGTGCTGCTGATTTCAGAGAGGTGGGAGTATGCATGAGGCATGTGCTATATGCATATACGAGACTTACACACATATATAACACACATGCACACATTCACAAAAAAAAAAATACCACAGTGATGTCCAATGGGATGATGGTATTTTTTCAGGCAATTCCAGATAAAAGGATTGCTTTTTTGATCTACTATGTTGACTGTGAACAGAAGACAAGATGGAAACAGGCAGATGTATGAGGTGGGCAGAAAGTGTGAGAGAGTTCAGCACTGTATCACTTAGTGCAAAAATGCTTTGGCAGAGCATATAGGTGTAAAATTATGAAGATAGAAAGAGAGGGAATTCAATTTCTTCCATTTTGAGCCTTTATTTTACTAAAGAGGTGAAAAGTTCTTAAAACATCAAAGAGAAAGCTTTATGGATTGTTTGAGCTGTGAAAAACTCAGTTTGGTTCACACAAGCATTGATGATTTTCTCACTTTCTATTGATATGTTATGCATGGAGTTATCACACCAGTGATATTTCACACTGTTTCTTAGAGCCCCGAAAGGTCATAGGATCAGTTGCCAACAAAGTTCTGCTACAAATTCTGATCAGACCTACAGTATTCAGTGCTAGATAAGGTATGCCTGAACATTTTTCACTTTGAAGTTCACTGCAAAGTTTAGGAACACACCAAGCTATTTGTTACGGAGCACACTAAAACAGAACAAAGGAATCTTGTTAAAAATGAAGATGCTCCTCACATCTATCCAGCATGTTATGGGGCACCAGGTGGAAGTATTAAGAAAAGATAGGCCTGCTGAGTAATTTGAGAATAAGGGATTTGTTACACTGTGAAAGGATAAAGATCTTCTGGTCTCTTTGAACAAATCCATTCCTCATACCTTAATACTCAACAATGAAAAATAAGATATTTGCACAAAGAAAACTGGAAATAATAGAATTATTTAGGTTGGAAAAGATCTCTAAGATCACTGAGCCTACCATTTACTGAGCAACATGAATGGAAATCATCAGTAAATGTGTAAAATACTGGATTATTCATAAAACAGCAGAAAGAAAGATTCAGAGAAAACACGTTTATAACCTGGAATAAAAAAATCAGCATTAAAGAATGATCAGTGAGTGAAAAGTAGTCAAATGAGTTTTTATTTTCAGCCCGAATAAATGAGTGGCAGTATGATAGAGATGCTGCAAACATGACTTGCTGGCCATGCTGGGTAAGCTGAGAGGCCCATTCTCCTGATTTATTTTCTCAGTCACTTTCTAGGTTTACATCTGCTGCCCCCTGTGTGCATGCCTCCTGGAGAATCACCACCAGAAAGAGTTACTGACTTCTCAGCCACCAGAGATCAAAGAGTCTACTGGCACTGCAGTGTATGATACCTCTCAAGTGACTACTCAAATTTAGGATTTAGTTTTGTTAATGCCTCAAGGTGTCTATTTTGCAGACAGATGAGGTATAAAGGTCATGATTTTTAGTAATCCCGGACAATGCTGTCTTTGTTTCCAGGTTATGGAAGCTGGATGGGAAGATGATCTGAAATAAGCTGAAACACCCCTGTGACAACATCAGTGAGAAAGTTAATTTAGTCATGCACTGACCATCTTCATATTCTGCCAGGTAGTGATATAGAGGATTAAACCCAAGCCTTTTTGCTTTTATAACTTTACTAGTCTTAATTATAACCAACAACAAACCTAGGTAGAGAAATCTTTTGTTGGTATATTTTGTATGCAACTTTGTTTTAATCTGTATTCTTAGCTCTTCAGACACTGTTCTATTGACTGATCTCTTTGCTGGCATTTGGTGATGTTTATCTGTATAGATGAGGATTAGGTGGGGTACGTTTAAGAGATGCCTGGGTACTTTTAAATATACATATGATACAATATATATCAATATAGAAATGAAAAACACGGTGACAGGGCATGTAAAGAAAACATGAAAGGAAGTGGTTAGACAGAATAGATTGTGATAACCATGATTTTGTATTGAAATATCTTTCTGAAGAGAGCTGGGATTTAGAGGGCTAAGCTGCTGGTGTTTTGGTAAATAAGGATCTGGGCTTCTTTTTTTACTGTTTAGTTCAAAACTATTTTAATTAGTTCTAAATAATAGCGTAATTTAAAAAGAAATCCTGAGTAAGGTGAAAAAATCCTTTTCTTAGGATAAGATCACCACTATCTCCATATATGTTTTGTCCACAGGATCTGCTTGTTATCGACCTCTTCCCTTATCTGGCTCAAGGCCCACCTTGTATCCTGCCGTGGTGGCTGTGCTCCCCTTCTGCACCTCAGTGGTCACCTTGCACATGGTGAGCAAAGCACCTGCTGCTTCTGCAAAGGGCCAATTGTTCGAGTCATTAACCATTAACATTTCAGTCTCTCACACGTGGGGGAGCAGCTGTCCCCCTGCAGTCCATGGAGACAACAGGGAGTGCAGAGATCCCCCTACAGTCCAAGGAGATTCCGGCTGGAGCTGGTGGGTGCCTGAGCAGAGAGGGGCCCGTGCTGGAGCAGGGTCCTGGCAGGGACCTGCAGACCAGTGGAGAGAGGGGTCCACTCCAGAGCAGGATTCCTGGTAGGACTTGTGACCCTGTGGGGAGCCCAGGCTGGAGCAGGCTGTGCCTGAAGGACTGCAGCACATGGAGGAGTGGCCCAGATTTCAGCAGTTTGGGCAGGACTGTTGCCCATGGGATGGACTCTCACTGGAGCAAGGGAAGGACTCTTCTCCCTGATCAGTGGCAGAAGCAGCCTGTGATGAACTGACCAGAACCTCCATTCCCTGTCTCACTGCACCACTGAGGGGGAGGAGGTAGAGCTTGGAAGAAGAGAGGGGTGTTTTAAGATTTACTTTGGTTCTCGTTACTCTGCTTTTATTTTGTTGTTAAGAAATTCAATTAATATCTCCAAGTTCAGTCTGTTTTGCCTGTGATGGTAATCAATCACTCTCCCTGTCCTCATCTCAACTCATGAGCCTCTTGCTATATTTTCTCTCCCCTGCCCAGTCTCCACTGGGAGGTATATAAAGGCTTTTGGTGGGTGCCTGGCATCCAGCCAGGGTCAACCCGCCACAGTGACAGTGTGGATAGAATTAGTGAACAGACTCTATACACAATTTACTGCTGGTTGTGTTTATTTGTTTGCTTGTTTGTTTTCTCACTTCTCAATGATTATAGGTTTGTCTGGTTTTCTACTTGTCAATAACTATGGGTTTTTCTGGCAGAATTAATTCTGTGTGACAGGTATGCTGATGTACATAAGTTTGTGTAGATGAGTGCAGGGGTTTTTCAAACAGTCTTTAGTTACTCATGACATTGAATTTACAGACCCTGATTCTCAAATAAAGTACTTGAGAAGGAGTTGTGTGCATTTTGAATTTGTAGAAGATATATCAGGGCTCCCATTTAAACAGTACATCAAAACAAGGATATAAATTCAGTGACTGTGATCTTCAGCTGAGACATCAGTTTACAAACTGGTTAATTACGTATCTTAAATACATAATTATATCAAGGGAAATATCTGCTTGTATGTCAGATAACTGGGTATTCTATTGCCACAACTGAAGGAATTTTCTAATTGCTTGGGAAAGGTATTTTTTCCTCCTTTTCATTTTAGACATCAAATAGAGCATACCCTCCATTTGCTTGTCAGAATTAGAAATCTAAGTTAAGAAGATGTTTAGAGAGAGGGTTTTTTGCTACCTTGCTGTTAAAATAATGTTTTTCTGTCTATAACCACAATGTTTTCAACATTGTAATGCTAGGAAGGAAGGACAAGATTACTAGCTATCATCTCTGATTTCGCTGTTTCCTGTTTCATGTCTTATATGACCTAAAATTTCTGTAGATAAATGCAGTTTCCAAGTTAAACACAGACGTGCTGCAGTGTAATTCTGGCAGGTGCTATTGTGTTTGTGCTGTAAGAGGAGTTACCTGATCTTGCTTGTCTTTGAAGCTGAGCCAACAAGGGGGCTGATTTGGCTTTCCCTTGCACATACAGTGATGTAAAAAAGAAATTTTCACCAGCAGGTACTTTTCAGAGGTGAAACAGGTCCACAGTGAAGAGCTTGTTTTCCAGTCCTTCCTGGACTCTCACAAATACCTGCCTGCTGTTCCTTAGGAATTATGCTTTCCTTTGCAATTTTTGAATGTGCTTTGCAGCAGTTTGTGGAGATGCTGATACAAAAGGATAAAGGTTAAGGGTGTTCTAAGAGATATCACACAGAAAATAGGTAAGGAGAGAGAAATTGGCAATATAATGCAGAGATTAAAAAAGTGTGTTGCAAGAAAGGATGTAAAGATGCATGCAAATAGGAGAATTAAACAGGAAAAAATAAGATAGTAGGCCATGATTGAAAATGGTTAACATGAAAACACAAGGCAGGCAAAAAGCAGCTAAGACAATACTTATTGAAATTTCATTCATCAGAGGAACAAGAGAAACAAGAACCTAATTTTCATGAGCATCCTAAATTTCAGCAGGCATAAAATCATACAGTTAAATTACAGAATACCAACACTCTAAATCGTGCATACATACATACAAACAAGATGTTTAAAAAAATATAAATAATCTTATTTTAAACTGCTTATGGTTCCCTCCAGAACCAATTTAGACATTTTGTCTGCAATACCCTGGCATGGTTCCTGTAAAAATGGGAGTAATTTGAGATTCAGCAAGTTGGTTAGCAATTTAACTGAAAAAAAATCAACCTGGTATAGTCAAATAACGTTAAAAGGTTTTACTTAAGCTCAAAAATCACAGAATTCAGGCATGACTAAAGTGGGGCTACTTAACCCCCTCCACTCTGTGGAAGGATTATAGCAACTATTCATTGTTTGAAATCTCTTTTAACACTTAAATCCAGCAGATTAAAGATAGGATTTTGAGAACTGAGTACTAGGTGAGGAGATTGTGAGAAGAATAATGATAAAAGGAGCCATTGTCATCAAATTAGTTTAATTTGATAGTTATATTTATAGTCATGGGGGATAATGCGTAGGAGCTGGAAATATTTTTAAATCCTGCTTCACTTCTTGTCTGTAATTTTTCTTTTCGAGTGTTATGTCTGTTGTGCCTGTATGAAAGTTGCTCAGAAACTAGAGATAATACTCAAGTTTAAAGGCATCTTTTTTGCTTTTACTTCTTCAGTATTGCCAATGTGATTCTTGTGGTTATCAGAACACATTGATTTGTAATAAATCAGATGCTTGGCTAATAAAAAGTACTATAAAATCTGGACACCGTTAATAAAAAATGTTACAAAACAATTGCTTCTAATAGAAAATGAACAAAGTCTACATTCTTCTGTAATAGACTAATGTGTTTAAGGCATTTTGACAATTGTGTTATTTTGATTTAATCATTATGTTCCTTACAGAAATATTAATATCTACCATAAGACAGCTATCTAATTTAGGCATATCTATCTTATTTACATACGATGAATGGAAAACACAGTGGCTTTGTGGTAACAACTGTTACAGAACTTTGGCACAAAGTTGAGTTTTGTTTCTCAAAATGGGTGGCTGTGAACTTGAGTACCAATAGGTTCAATGGGATTTGACAGAGATTAATGATGCATTTGAATTTCAGGCAGTATGTGTTTTGTTGAGCTGTAGGATGGGGTGTTGCTCTATTACTTTTTGGGTAATGCTCTTTTTTTAAACTGTTGTCTCAAGTAGGCACTGGATCAGCTTTTTGAACTGCTGTTTCATAATTCTGCACCCATTAAGCCATCTCATAACAAGTGATTTAAAAAGTTTCTAATTTTGCTTTACAACAAATCTGATCCTGAGACAATCAGGAGGACAACTAGGTATATAGCAATCTGTTAGTCTATTGACAGAAGAGTTACATTACTTAGTTTTTTGCTATTAATGTTTTTGTTGGTTACAATGAATACTGATTGTCACAAATTCAAATAGTGCAGAAAAACTAAAATAAATACACTTTCTATATCTAACTGAAATATTTTTCTTAGACTGACATTCTTCTGTTCAATGCTTTTTTTCCCTCTAAACTACATTGCCTTGGCAGCTTCAAAAAGCCATATTGACATTACCAAAAATGACTTCGGAGATTTCATGTTCCTGGCTCTTCCATGGTAAGAAAACATACATGAGAGCTCACTTTTGAAGGCTTCATAAACCCAAGCTCAAAACCATAAGCAAAACAAATTAGTCCCACATACCTTGCAAAGGCAAGAAGTCATTCCTCTCACTACATTGGTCCACTCCTGCATCTGTCCCTCCAGAAATACTGCTGAATTTGGAGTATTCCCAAAGCATTTGATTTAAGCTATCAGAAAACTTTGTTTTGAGATCAAAAGATAGTAGGCCAGTTGCACAAATGATGAGAAGACATTTCCCACCGTGGCACACTGGTGAAGGCAGGCTGGCTGCAGGATTTCAAATGCTGTAAGACCAGAGCTAGGGTGGCTGGAGGATAAAAAGTAACAGCACAGAAGTGAAGAAACCCCATCTGAGAAATGGAGGTTATACTGTCCTGTATATTTTTGCTGAAGCGAAGGATTATTTGTAACAGGAACCAATTACTCATTTTTGCGATACTGTGCCATTTTCTTATCTGTTTATGGTACTAATTGTTAATGTAATTTAAGACTAAATATATCAGCCCTTACAGACTTAAATGTTGTGCCTTCAGAGTAACACATTAATTAAAATATTGTGATTAAAATATTCTGGGAATATATTTTTCACTTGGATTCTTTTTTATAATATTAAGATGAATCCCACTGTGGCTTATGTCAGTCTTGTCAAATTCTATGATGTCAGCCATCAGAAAGATAAATTGAATAAAGGGTGGAAACAAAGAGGTAGGTTACTGAACAGGAGACAAATCAGGATGTATATATAGCAAGAGATAGAGACGATGCCATAAAAGGATGAACAGAGAACTGACAGTACAGTTCTGTATGGGAGCAGAGGTGGAGAAAAAAAGTGATGTTACAATGAAAAGGGGAGATAGCTCTACACAAGAGTGAACATCTCCATTAAGTCACCTCCAGTAAAAATGCTAAAAATACTTTAACAAGCTTAACCTGCTTAAAAATAGTATCTAAGTTGTTCCCTTCCTATCAGAAATCCCAGGGACAAGTTTCCCTTGAATCATACTCAAAGGTTATGTCAAGAAGGCATTAATGCACTGTTGGTGTTTATACCATCCTTGTTTCTAACACTACAGTGGTCCAAGTCATCGTTCATGATATTTAGTGCTTTTTGCCCCACAAAAACATATGTCTCCCATCCGTAGTTATGTCTTTTCCCATCTAGTTTTTCTTCCTGGATCTGCTAATCATGGACAATACTGCTAGTAAATACAAAAGAAAGGATAATATAAATCACAATCTTTAGTATATTTTGTAATATCACATGGCAGTGCAAGTGAGTCTCGTGTGCCTGTGGAGAACTGAGGTTTGTAGTATCACAGCAGATGACTTGCTCCACCAAATGGGCATGTCATCCTGGTACCCAAGCCCTGGTGAAAACCAGATTGCCTACAGTAAGCTGTTGTTACTGTTTTTTTTCAAATATTTCAACTGCTTTGTTTGCATGTTAAAAGACAGAAGATTTCATGGATTGTCTGTTCATTTCTTTGCTGACTGGGAAGCATCTCAGTAGGTACAGCAGTTGGTTATATAGAAACATACTCTTAAGGAAGACTGTATTATTTTATTTCTCTATCACCAAATGTAGTTTAACAGTGAGAAAGAGGAAAAACCAACTGGCTATTTGCCACCATCTTGACGGCAACAGCATGTATTATTTTGGTCCTCAGGAATCAATTTGGGAACCACCCTCTAGGAATGAGCACTGTCATAAAGAGAAATGTGTTGTCTGTGGCTGCTCTTGAAGCTCCATGAGGAATTTAGATTTTTATTTCAGAAGCAGAGCTGATGGCAGAACTCTAGTGAATACCAATTCCTGCTCTCCCATAGCTGAATTTTCTCTACAGAAATTTCTGATCTCAGGCATTTTGTAGGACTGCCTGTCAGCTGTCCTGGATCTTGATGTTACAATATGTAAACTTTTTCCATAAAGGTTTTTAAAACATAACCCATAAATTTCAGTGTTTGTTTCAGAAAGACAAGCATGAGTTTGTATGCATGGGATGACAGTAAAACAAGCTTTTTGCCCAGCAGAAGACTGAGGCATTTTTTTGCTCACTGAGCAGCTATTAGCATCCACTTTGGAAAGCCTGTTGGGTGAGATTGTCAGAGCAAAAGTCTCCTTCATGGAACAGTACAAGGAATCCACCACAAGGGAAAGTGAAAAAAAAGAAATATACTGGAAAGTAGCACAGAACTGAATCCTAGGATGTGGCAAGGGTGTTGAAGGAAAACCAAGATGGGAAGATAAGTGAAAAACAGAAATACAGTCGCAGCTCTTTATCTGAGATTAATTTCTGCCTCTCACATGGGAATAAATATTATTTTCATACTTAATGGAACTTCAAAATTCCTTTAAGACTCCTTTTTCAGTTGAGGGCTAATTTCAATTAACCTCATGTTTTTTAACTCTCACATGAATTTCCCCCTGATAGCTGGCATCTAGATAGCGAAAGAATTGATGCCATTTACAAATTCTTCAGGGAGAGGCTTCAGTAATTTATGCTGCATTGATGTCAGCTGTGTACAAGGCAACATTTGTAGGTTAAGGGGGTCAATAAATGAACCTAGGTTAATGACAAACATATATTTTTACTAGGAGGTGATAAAGCACCCCAGAGTAGCTAACAGATATATATAAGGTGTCTGATCATCATGTCTTAGCATCTCTCATAACATTGAATGGTGTCATCTTTACACCAGAAATTTGACTGTCATTAAGAGAAAAATCAAAATAATCCACAGATAAAAACAGAGCTTAGAATATTGTAATATCAACTGATAAAATCCAAGACGCTGAAGATGTGACCTAGGACACAGCCTGCATTTTTCTTTGCAGTAGCACAAGACAAATTCAAAGTTCCACTCCTACCATTGAACTTCCTGGCTTTTGTTATTTTTGTCAAGATGTTAGCATTGATAAGCATTTGTCAGTGCCAAAGGGGTGTGTGAAAATGATTGCATAAATACAGTATTACAATGCATATAATTAATAAGAGCAAACATTCACAGGCTACTGCTGTACTTGACTTGTTTGACTTTCATCAGTTGAGCAAGAATCTGTACTTAGTTTCAAGTGTTAATATGAAGTGGAGATGAGGGAAATGTGCTAATTCTTGGAACCAATGCCCTTCTGAAGAGTGACAAGGTGGAATTTTCTAGGATACTTGAAATTTCAGTCCACTAGTATGATTATAGCATGTTGCAATGCAAAGTGGAATTTCCTAGTTAAGAATGTATCTCAGGTTCCTGAGCCCCAGGCCAGTGAAAGCTGAGTGTACTGTGAAGGTGAAAATGTTCGGTCTCCAAAGCGAGAGAGCCATCCACATCAATTTGCAGCAGGCTAAGTGGCATCAGCAATGGGAGGCAAGCTTACAAAGCTGAGCTGAGAGAGCTGTGCTGCAGAAGTTGCACAGCACTGACTGAAGGAATCTGCATAAACAAACCAGAGACATGGATGAAATGCTCCAGCAGCACTGTCTGTAGAAGCACAGTGCTGGGGGGAGGAAGATGATGTAGGACAAAAAATGTTTCCTGTATAGCAATAAGCAATGTCAACTGTATTAAGGAAGGAAGATGATTGGCTTATATTCTGTAGCAGCTGGGATTTACATCAGAGCATACTTTAGGGAAATCTGTGAAGCAAGTTTTACTTGTGGTATTGCAAAAAAATTGATATTTTACATTTCATTTGCAAGTACATGTAAAAATTTATATATGTATATATGTAGCCTATGTGAATCTGCATTTCACTCCTCCTCCTGAGATTCACTGAGGAGTGAACACGAAATCTAAAAAAAAAAAACATTCAAAAAATGCTCATTCAAAGCAAACAGAATTCTCCTGGTACCACCACTAAGTACAATGTCACTGATTAGGTGCATTGATTCAGTGTAAGTCAAAAAGAGGCCCAGGCTGCTTCTTAAGCTTTGTGGCCTCTAATGATTCTCTAAAAGCATATATCCTATGAATTTTGTTATTATAGTAGCAACTGAAAGCAGCCAACTTTTCTGATTTCAGGTTTCACTTTGCTCTTCCGAGACGAGCAATGCTTCTGAGTTGAAATTGGCTGGTAGGAGATAATTAGGTAACATTTATGGAAAACTGCTTGAAATGGTGATAATACTACATTTTCAAGAGAACTATGGAACATTCAAATAACACTTGTTTGTATTAATCTCTTCTTATTTCCTTTCAAAATATGGTTGATTGTAGAGACAAAATCTGAAAGCAGAATTTGCAACCTGGTATGTTTGTAAGGTATTGAATGTAAGTTGTCAATGTAAGTTCCTTTGAAAAGGTATACAGAAGTGAAATCTGTATGGAATCAAAAAGGGAGTTGTTGGTAATGTTATTATCTATACACAAACCCAAATCCAGAGAAGCCTATATGTGGGAGAAAATACTTTCCAGAGACATAGAAACAAGCTATATTGCCAACTTTATACACTATTCTGAACTTCCATGAAAATTTTCTTTCACCTTTAAGGAGTTCAAAATTTCAGCTTAAAATTTAACTGCTTCAGTTTCTAAATTATTCAGGTATTGTTGTATACTTATAACAATTTCAGGAACTGGGTAGCAGTAGCAGATGCTGAAAAAACAGGTTTTTTCCTTATAATGAAAACAAACAGTAATGGAGATCCTTAAAAATGCAAAATAAATCTGTGTATCCAAATACAGAGCACAGGACGGCTTTTACTCACAGGGAGCTTTCAACAAATACCTACTTTTTTTTCAGCTATAGAATGGAAATGACATATACATATTTGAAGAGTAAATTTTTTGTTACAGGAAGAAAAAAACAGTGGCAGAAACTGAAAATTGGGGAGCTTGCTTGGTGTACTCTGTCCTCACTAGGACATCCTCAGTTTCTTC
>VZTT01036418.1:148-25949 GCA_013400855.1 Buphagus erythrorhynchus | reverse complement strand
GTGGTGGGGGGCTGGAATGGAATTCCCAGAGAACCTGTGGCAGCCCCTGGATCCCTGGAAGTGTCCAAGGCCAGGTTGGATGGGGCTTGGACCAACCTGGGATGGTGGAGTGAGGTTGGACCAAGATGATCTTGAAGGTCTTTTCCAGCCCAAAGCATTCCATGATTCAATTTTAAATTGTAACAGCAACACTTCTCTGAAGGCTCCTGTTGAATGTGGTACTGTTTTAAAGGAATTTAATTTAATTCTAATTAAATTTTAATTTATAGGAATTCTGATTAGTGGAGGCAGGAGAATCCAAGTGATGTCTCCTGTTGAGGGATAACAATGCCAAAATATTGCTGCTGTTCCTGCTGAGCACGGAATTATTTTGGTTGGAAAAGACCTCCAAGGTCATGAATTCCAACTATTAACAGCACAGAGCTGTCCTTTCAGCTGGAAAGGTCAGCACAGGGTTTTAGGTGATATTTAAGGTGAGCAAACAAACAGAGATTTGATTGGAAACTCAGGACAAGAATCCTAGTCTGGGTTGCCTGAGCTTTTCCTGAACTTAGAGGATTCCAGGTGGCCCTGAAAGGAAGGAGCTGTCCTAACGTGGTGGTTTAATGGATTACTCAGAGATCATTAAAATCACTCTGCAGCAGCTTTAATCATCTCTCGTGTTTCTCTGCTGCCAGAGACACGGCAGCTGCGTCCTAAAAGTCTGGTGGAGCGAGGGCTCCTGGCTGGCTCCTGATGGATCGGGAATTTCTCTCCGTGCCTGGCGGATTTTGCACGCTCAGGCCTTGATGAGTTGTGATGCTTCGTTAGCTCCGGAGTAGCTAATGAGCATCCAGGATGAGCAAGTCATGGAATCGTGGAATGGTGGAATGATGGAATCATGGAATGGTTTGGGTTGGGAGGGATCTTAAGGATCATCCAGTCCCACACCTCTGCAATGGGCAGGGACACCTTCCACTATCCCAGGTTGCTCCAAGCCCAGTCCAGCCTGGCCTTGGACACTTCCAGGGATCCAGGGGCAGCCGCAGCTTCTGTAGGAATTCCATTCCAGTGCCTCACCACCCTCACAGGGTGGAATTCCTTCCCAATATCCCATATAAACCCACTCTCTGTCCATTTAAAGCCCCCTTGTCCTGGCATTCCCAACCTGTATGTCTGGAAGCTGCATCTGCATTTTCCAGGGATGGAAACAACTTCCCCCAACCTCCTTTTGATGAGGTCCAGGACCAAATTGAAACTTTAATTTTATTAAATCGAATTAGCAGAGTAAAGCCCTAATTAAGAAGGGTTTAACAATAATCTCTCGGAATGAGCAAAGTCGTGGTATCCTGCCTGTGGACTGGGCCGTGCTCCACTCCCTGGCTTTTTTTGGGAATGTTTTGTAATGTGGCTTTTGTAACACAGTTTTGTGGCTCCTTCTGACTAAGAATTTATTTACAAATCCGTCCCTCCCAAGGGGTGACTGGAAAAAGGGGTCATGGAGCATGGTGGTGTCACCATCCATGGCCTTTTAATTTAATGCATCCTAAATATTTCATTTGGATTATTTCAAGTCACCTGGTGCAGATGAAGCAAATCGTGTTTTGCCGAACTAAAATTCCCACTTTTGCCTGGAATAACTCCGAGGAGCAGTCAGTGAGTTTAAAAAAGCGGCATGACAAGATATTATTGTTGTAGAGGGAACAGGGTCCTGGCAGGAAATCCATGAATGTCAACTTTAACATTTTCACTGTCCTTCCTACGCTTTCCTGGAATCCACCAGTCGAGTGGGTTTTCCTGCCCCGTCAACCTTTAGGGATGAATATTCCTTTTATTACTCCTCCTTTCTCTCCCTGTGATGTACGAGCCATGGGATGATGTCACAGGAGCTGAAATATGGCCGGGGAACAAATAAATGTTGTGAGGACTGGGATAGAGGTGGGTGTTTTCCCCAGAAGGCTCAAAGCACTGGAAAAATGCCAGCACCCTCCCTTCCTGGGATTGAGGCTGCTCTTATGGGGTTGGGAATTCCAGGAGAGCTCAACATCTTGTGGGATTGGGAATTCTGTAGGAGCTCAATCTTTTGTGGGATTGGGAATTCCAGAGGAGCTCAGCCTCTTGTGAGGTTGGGAATTCCAGGAACTCAACCTGTTGTGGGATTGGGAATTCCAGGAACTCAACCTGTTGTGGGATTGGGAATTCCAGGAACTCAATCTCTTGTGGGGTTCGGAATTCCGGGAGAGCTCAGCCTCTTGTGGGCTTGGGAATTCAGCAGGAGCTCGATTTCTTGTGGGATTGGGAATTCCAGGAACTCAACCTGTTGTGGGATTGGGAATTCCAGAGGAGCTCAGCCTCTTGTGGGCTTGGGAATTCAGCAGGAGCTCGATTTCTTGTGGGATTGGGAATTCAGGAGGAGCCCAACCTCTTGTGGGGTTGGGAATTCTGGGAGTGCTCAACCTCTTGTGGGATTGGGAATTTCGGGAGCTCAACCTTTTGTGGGGTTGGAAATTCCGAGAGAAATCTGATCCCCCTTTTCTCTGGGATGAGCCCCCCAGCTCCCTCAGGTGTTCCTTGGAAATCCCTTCCCATCCAAGGAAAGAAGTCATGAAGTGCCTCAGCCTCTCCCTCATCCTTTGTCCCCTTTCCCTGTCCATCCCACAAAGGATGGAGATTCCTCTCTGCCCCATTTTCCATGGATCCATGGGAACATCTTCCATTGTCTTCTAGCTGCAAGAACCCAGAGTAATTCCAGTTGGGATTTGCTCCCTTTCCCATTTTCTCCCTGACCAACCTCCCACCATCCTTGTCCTGAGTTCCTACCCTCCTTCTAGAGGCCACAAACTCCCTGTTTTCCATTAGTTCCAAGCTGGAAAGCCTTTTCCAGGAGGAATATTCCCTAAAATCCAACCTAAACTTTCCCTGGCACAGCTTGAGGCTGTTTCCTCTCATCCTGTCCCTTGTTTCCCAGGACCAGATCCCAGTCCCCACCTGGGTTCATCCTGGGATCTTTTTGATCCAGTTTTTCCCAGGACGAGCCTCTCCAGCTCCCTCAGCCTCTCCTGGTTCTCTAGACTCTTCCCAGCTCCATTCCCATCTCTGGACATGCTCCATCCCTCCAGGTTGCTCTTCCAACGTGATTGACATATTCCCAATTAGCATCCTCTTTTTTTTTAGGCCCAATTCCCCCCCAGAATTCCAGTCCAACGTTTTGGTTGGAAGTTCTGGCAAGCAGGAAGCGTTAATCCATGAGATCTCCGTGGACATGTTGTCCTAGGCGTGCAGGAATGGGAAAGAGACAAAAAAAAAAAAATTCCTTTTCTAGAAGGACAAACATGAATCACTTTGTGTTTCTCTGTGAGTAATCCTGCAAATCCGCGGCACCCGGCAGGAATTCTGCCACATCCCACCTGATCCATGCTTCCATGGAGTGGCATCTCCCAGCTGGGTGAACCAGAGTTGAAGATAAAATTTAGAACAAGTGGTGAAGGTCCTCGTGCGCTTTCTAAAAATACGATGCCCTCTTGTCATCGGCATTGCAGCTTTCCCAAGGAGCCAACGGGAACGTTTTTCCCTGAGGAAAACTGGATTTGTCACACACAAGCTGTCGTGGCTCCTGCTGGCTCGGGAGGAACCCTTGGGAATTTGGTTTATGGTCCCAAACGTGAGGAGGAGTGGGTGGCTTTTGAGGGTTGGTGTTTGGAGCTGGGGCGTCTTTGAGGGCTTTTCCAACCCAAATTATTCTGAGGAGGATGGGGCAGGATGCAGGGAATGGTTTCAAAGCTTCAGANGGGATGGGATGGGATGGAACAGATTCCCTAACTTAATAATCCACATATCCCAGATTCTGGATGAAATTTACTGGCAGGAACAGACCTCGTGCGACCTCGAAATCTGGTTTTGGGATTTTCCTAACTCCATGAATTTCCTAAATTTGCTCCAGGTTTTGTTGTTCTACACCTGTTACAGCTGTCCCATGTAACACAACAATTCCCATGTAACACAGTAATTCCTGGGGTCTGGATCTGGTTTGATCTCANACCCAAACCATTCCATGACTTTATTGTGATTCCATGCTCTCAGTGTCTCCAGTTGTAAAAGCAAAACTCTCCTGATTTGTGGAAACTTTCTTTTCATCCCTTTTGGCTCCTGGTGACAATATTTGGAATTTTGTGGAATGACTCTGGGCAAAACTTGGATCTCAGCACTGGGAAGCATCAACCACATCTCCTTCTCTCAGCCGTTTTCTGTCATAATTCAGCCTTGTAAAATCATTTAAAGCCAAAATCTGCCTTAGGGAAGAGATTTTTCTGGGCTTTTTTTGTCCTGAGGTCAATCCTTCGACTTGCAAAGTTGGAAGGAGGAAGCAATCCTCCAGAAAAACTGGGAAACCTCTCAGATGGATTACATCTCATCCCTGGCTTTGCTAAACCCTTTTGTAGTGCAGACTGGGTTTAGTCCCTTGGTTTTAATGACTAAATCCCATTTTTGGGTATTGACTGGGTGTTATTTCTGTGGCACGNAACACAGTAATTCCTGGGGTCTGGATCTGGTTTGATCTCATAGGTCCCTTCCAGCTCAGGATATTCCATGATTCCCTGATTCCCTTCCATATCCATTATCCCTGTTGACTTAATCTGGTACCAGTCTGGGTGCAGCATTCAGCCTGGAAATTCCTGGAATCATGGGAGATGCATGTGAGAATCATGCATTTGCTGGGAGAGCAGGTTTTGGGTCTTGTTCCATTATTTTGGTGGGACTTTTGGGTAAATATTGCATTGGTTGGATTTTTGAACTGCTTAAAAGCTGATATTTGTCCCAAATCCTTATTTTGTCCCAAATATGAGCTTTGGACATAGATTCGGTTCCAAGGCCACACAAAAATCCTTAGAATCCCTTCTTCATTTTAACCAGTGTCATAATGATGGCACCTCAGGGTGCTCAGGCTCAGCTGGGAAGCTCCAAGAAGGAAAACACCAGGAATTTGGAGTCGCCAGCCTGGTTCTGGTGGAGCTAGGTGAACTCGGAGAGCATCGTGCTGCTTTAATTCCTCCTCCCTGGGCGTCTCTGTGCTTAAACAAAGGTCTGACTTAGTTCCTCTCAAAATAAAGAGGTGGTGCCGAGCAACAGCCGTAACTTTATCCCTGATGTTCCCAAGATCTCAGCTGATGGACAAATGAGCCCATCCTGGCCTCTTTAAATCATCACCGTGGTGATGATTGATCAGTGACAGGAGGGAGGAGACAAAAGGTCCTCCTGAATATTTGATTTCTCATCCTCTCAACATTTCAGTTGTTCCAGGTGAAAGGTTAAGTGGGGATGGAGAAAAAAAAACAAAAAACCAGGAATTTGGGCCGAGGGTCTGTGGAAAAGTTAAAATTTGCAGCTCTGCTCTTCCTTGAGGACTCGAAATTTTATCCCAGGTCTCAGTTGGAGAAATGAAAGCCTAAAGTTGTGAACCTCTCAGAGATTGCCTCACTCCCTTGGAATGGCTCATCCCGGGATGTGGCGGGTGGAACAAGGCAGGCATTGAGGGAGTGGGTGCTCGGCCAGATGTTTCCAGGGAGTTTCACAATAGTCCTTTCATTTCCTGGGCCCGAGTTCCGACCGAAATCCAGGGCGAGGAGGGAGGATTGTGGTGGTTGATGGAGCTGCCGGGTGGGAGGCTCCTCATGGGAGTGAAAATCCTAGGGCAGGATAAAAGAGGTGTCTCTGAACTGTTGGGAGTTCTGTGGAAGAGGAATCTGTTGGATTCAATCTGTTGGATTCCCTAAAAAAAAAAGAGAAATCTAGTCCTGATTCCCTTTATCTGTGGGGGACCTGGGGGGAAATGTTCTGTGGGTTGAATTTCTGAGGTGACATCTGTCCAAGGTGTTAGTTTTGTCTCGGATTTTCCTAACTCCATTTGAATTCCCTAATTTTGGAAATTTTGGAAATTTCCTAAGTTAGAAAATTCTGCTGCAGGTTTCATCGTTCTACAATTGTTACAGGTGTCCCATGTAACACCACAATTCCTGGGGCTTGGATCTGGTTCTTTAAGTTCTCTTCCAAACCAAACCATTCTGTGGTTCCTTCCGACCTTCCTCCCAAATTCCTTCCTTGAAGGTCCTTCTAGAAGTTGTTCCAGATGCTTTGAAGCTCAAAGTGTGAATCCTTTTCTGTTATTCGCCCGTGGAGAAAGTGGTGGAAGGTGCAGGGATAATTTGGAGTGTTCATGGGATCTCCATCCCCGGAGATGTCCAGAATCCAACCGGACACAATCCTGATCCATCTGCTCTGGATGGGCCTTCCATGAGCAGGAAGGTTGGATTTGGTGATCTCCAGAGGTGCCTGCAAGCTTCAAGTGTTCTTTCATTCCATGAAAAAAAGCTCTTTTAGGATGCAGGACTCAATTTTTGGGGGTGTGGAGCTTTTCCAACTCATCCTATCCAGGTAGGAGCTCTCCCGCTGTGTTTTTTGGGAAGCTCCCGGTGCCTCCTGTGTGGATCCACTGAGAGGAATCCTCTGGAGCTGATTTTTGCGCTGAGGACTGAGGTTGAATTGTGGTTTTGAGCTGAAATGGAGATAAATCATACTCCAGAGAAACATGTTTGTATTGGATGCTCGTGCCGTAAACAAAGGGGACAAAAATTAATTGCTTTTTTCTTCAGGAATTATTAGGAATTTGTCTGAATAGAGAGTGGTAACAACAGTGGGAAGGGTGGAGCTGCTCCAGTTATGAAAAAGTTGGGTGATTAAGGAGTGGGATGTTTGTAGATTCAGGAGGATGATGGTTCAGCGAATCCAGAGGGACTCAAACCTTCCCAGACTGGGAATTGGGAATGTCACAAGAGTGAGCAGGAGATGAATTTGCAGCAAGGGAGAGGACCCTGGCAAATTTTCCCCAGAAAATCCTTGGCTGCCCCATCCCTGGAAGCATTCAAATCCAGGTTAGATAGGGGTTGGAGCAACCTGGGATAGCAGAAAGTGCCCCTGCCCTTGGAATTGGATTATTTGAAGGCCTCGTCCAACCCAAAACATTCCATAAGTCTGTGAAACAGCTCTGCTCCTGCCACAGATGGAAAATTATGGAGCTGTTCCATGGTTTGGATGTGTCAGAACTCTTCAGTTGGTGCTCGAATTCCTGCCTTGCAATTCCTTGATTTTATTTCTTGTTTCCATTTCTGTGGAGAACGATTGGAGAGGCCCATGTGGATCCTCGAGTTAATGGTTTCCAGAATAAATCGAGCCAGAGGTGACCCTGAGGATCCATCTGAGTTGGAGAGAGGCTTGGCCTGGAAAAATATTTAGTTAATGTTAGATATTGGGAAGGAATTTTTCCCTGTGTGTTGAGGGTCTGGAATGGAATTCCCAGAGAACCTGTGGCTGCCCCATCCCTGGAATTGTCCAAGGCCAGGTTGGATGGGGTTTGGAGCAACCTGAGATAGTGGAAAGTGTGGGTAAACGGCGGGAGGTGGAACTGGATGATCCCACAGATCCAAATCATTCTGGGATTTTGGGTTTTTTCCCACCATTCCTTACAGGAGTGTCCTTTATAGGAGAAGCAACTCCTGATGATCTGCAGGAGCAGAAGTGTGGGTGCACGATTCCCCTTCTAAAATTGGATTTAAATTGGAAATGGAGTTTTATTACGCTCTCCGAGAAACTACTTTGTAACTTCCGAGGGTGAGATGAAGATCTCTCCCAGCTAATATCCAATAATATCCAATAAAATGGAAAGCTGTCAAGGTTAAAGGAAATCATTGTAATTAAAGGCCGCCCTTAAAAATGAAGTTGGCTTTAAAATAAGAAAATTTATGCTGCTTTCAGCTATCAAACAGCCAGAACAGAGTTCAAGGCTCTGCTCATTGCTTTCTTCCACATTTTTCATTATAACTTCAGGAATTTTCACCATTGCTTAATCATTTTATCCCTACCTAATTATTCCATAAATAAATTAAAAACTGTAAAAAAAAAAAATCCAAACTGCCTGATTGACAAAAATAAAAAATCTAAATTTGAGTCTCGCAGTGCTTTGAAAGCCTCACATCAACTTTTTTTTCCCCATTTTGAGACCTTTTAATTTTCTTTTCTGAGGGATTTGAATCCTTGCTCAGCACCAGGGAAGGGATTGTCCTAAATTTCCACACATCCCAGAGGCAGGTGAGGAAGGGGAAGCTTTTACTCCATGCAGAGGATGAAGGATGCAGCCCTGATTTTCCCTCCGGCGCCGCAGCTCTGAAATTTCCAGCACTTTAGGAATGTCTGGGGTAATTTGAAGTTCACAATAAACTCACCCTTGATTATTTGAGTTTTCTTCTCGAATCCCAAGCCCTTTCCTGTTAATTCCATGCAGCTCCCTCACCAGTCACGGTGCCAGGGTGGAGCAGAAGAATTGTTTATGAATTCATAACTTGACAGGGAAATAAACAGTGATTTATCCATCAAAGCCTCGCTCCAGAGAATTATGGATATGGATAATAAAGTGCAGGGGAGACCTTGGGATAGTGATGTGAGGGGCTTGAAAAATAACAGGTATGATTTAGACCCAAATATGCGACTTTTTTGTGGAATTTCAGGCTCACAAAATACACCCCAAACGGGATTTGAAGTTTCAAAGCCTCAGTTCAGAGCAGGAATCTGAAGGGCTTTTTTATTTGTATCACCTGGTACTGGAGCCTCCTGAAATTATCTCGGAATTTCAATATATCCTTGGTTTTGAAGATAAAATTCTTATTTTAGAACGTGAGGGCACTTCTAAAGCACGTGACGGCGCCTCTGATGAGTTTGTTGATCAAAAAGTTGCGGCGTCGCAGAAGGAAAAGTGCAGATGATTTTAGGGAATAACAAAACATCAAAGCAGTCGCTACGGGAGAGCGGGATGAATCATTAGGAGCTGGGATTGATTTCTGACAGCAGAGAGATCATGTCAAAAATGCCTAAAATTCAGCTGGAGATCGGTTGTTTTTTGAGAGCCGACCCGCGTGTTTTTTTGTGTTGTCAAAATTGATTTTTTTGGAGCTATTTTCTGGGAGAAAAGAATCCAAAGTTGTTAAGGAACAATGGCTGGGGTAGTGTCGCATCACGATTGGGATTAAAGTGAAGTTATAGAATGGTTTGGGTGGAAGGGGACCTTCAAGATCATCCCATTCCCACCCCCTGCCATGGGCAGGGACACTTTCCACCATCCCAGGTTGCTCCAACCTGGCCTTGGACACTTCCAGGGGTGGGGCAGCCACAGATTCTCTGGGAATTGCATCCCAGCACCTCACCACCCTCACAGCAAGGAATTCCTTCCCAAATCCCATCTAACCCTGCCCTCTGGCAGTGGGAAGCCATTCCCTGTCCTTCCATTGCTTGTCCAAAACACCTCTCCAGCTCTCCTAGAGCCCCTTCAGGCACTGGAAGGGGCTCTGAGCTCTCCCTGGATCCTTCCCTTCTCCAGGCTGGACATTCCCAGCTCTCCCAGCCTGGCTCCAGTGAGTGACTCAGCCTTATCTTCTTCAGTATCTTAATTTGAGATGATTTGCCTCTAAAAGGGCAAAATATTATCCCTGAAAAACCCATCTGTGTATTTTTATGATGCGTGCTCAGCTCCGAGCAGGAATATGACTCCAACAATAAAATAATCGGCTCAAAGGCAGGCGGTGTTGTGGATTCCTAATGAAATTGTCCCGGAGCTGTGGGTGGTAAAGCTGGAATATAATTGTCTGCCTCAGGAATTATCCGGATTTTTTTTTCATAACATTCAAAGAGCTGCAGTGGAAGGAAGTTGGTGTTAACTGGATGTAAAATTCCGGGTGCAGAGCTCAGCGCTCACACCTTGGGTGTCGTAGAGGAGTTGCTCTGAAGAGCTTGGGATTTGGATAAAAAGGGTCCCAAAAAAGTAGGGGTAAACTAAATAAAATTATTAATTAGTTGTAGTTATCATGTTGTCTGGGATTCTTCTCTCTAAATCTACCTGAAGGAATTAATATTCTCTTAATTGGAAAGGCCTGATCAGTCAGAATTCCATACTAAAGGGAGAGGAAAGGGTGGATTCCATGGCTGTACAGGTGTGGAAAAAAAAAACACCTGGAGTTCACCCAAGCTCATGGTAAAGCCTTGAATGGGAGCCCAGAGTGAGACCTGGATTTGGCTGCAAAACTCATCCCATTTCCAAATAATCAGATATTGGCCTCACCATCACAATTCCTACCATCCAAAATCTATAATTCCATGATAAAAACATCCGGTGAGACAACAGTTTCTAGACAGAGCTTCATGAAACTGCTGAAACTGCTTTTCCCCAGATCCTCATTTGCTGAAATGAGCGCATTAGCAGAGATTTTTTCCCCCCGCAGACTTCCCAGTGTCAGTTTTCCTATGGATCCCTGGCAGGGATGTCTTGTATAAATAGATTTTGACTGGTTGTTACTGGAGCTTCCAGTTCCCACGCTGATTCTTATCAAAGCAGATTAGTTCCCAGCCAAAGCTGGGTTTTTCTTTCTTTCCAGGGATTTATCGCATCCAAACAAGGCTGCGGCCTAGCGGAAGTGGCCACGTTTGTGTCCTCAGAATTTCTGAGCCTCTTGAAAATGAGATGGGGCTGTTTCATCCTTCCCTGCCTCTTTGGGAAGGCTGGAAGCTGGACCTGGATCCTGTCTGGCACACTGATTGTTTCCAAAGCAGATTAGTTCCCAGCCAAAGACGGGTTTTTCTTTCTTTCCAGGGATTTATCGCATCCAAACAAGGCCGTGGCCTAGCGGAAGTTAGGAGGAGCTGAACCTCTTGAAAATGGGATGGGGCTGTTTTATCCCTCCCTGCCTCTTTGGGAAGGCTGGAAGCTGGACCTGGATCCTGTCTGGCACACTGATTGTTTCCAAAGCAGATTAGTTCCCAGCCAAAGACGGGTTTTTCTTTCTTTCCAGGGATCTGGAGCATCCAAACAAGGCCACGGCCTAGCAGAAATTAGGAGATCTGAACCTCTTGAAAATGGGATGAGGCTGTTTCATCCTTCCCTGCCTCTTTGGGAAGGAGGACCTGGATGCTGTCTGGTGCACTGATTCTTATCAAGGCAGATTAATTCCCAGCCAAAGCTGAGTTTTTCTTTCTTTCCAGGGATCTGTCGCATCCCAACAAGGCCGCAGCCTAGCAAAAGTGTCCGTGTTTGTGTACTCAGAACGCCTGAACCTCTTTAAAATGGGATGGGGCTGTTTTATCCCTCCCTGTGTCTTTGGGAAGGCTGGAAGCAGGACCGGATCCTGTCTGGCGGCTTTGGATAATCACCGTCTGCATGGGGGGGTGAAGTTTCACCCCAATGCTTCCATTCATTCTCCCGGCCTTTGGATTGTGTTGAGCAGGCAGAGGCCTGATGGCATCAGGTTGTTTATTTTTCCTGGAGTGCTTTGGCTCCGTCCCGGCATGATGGGATCCAACCGGCTTCTCCACGGATCACCTCTTTGAGAGGCGCCTGCCGGGCTCTGCGGGAAGCTAAACCCGGAGTCGAGTTCATTTAAGGATTAAGTGTTTGCAAAATTCCTGTAATTGCCCGGCCAGACCAAAGCCAGGGAATTAAACCAGGATAACACAACCCTCCTGTGGATATTTGAAGCCCTGATAGCATCAGGACCCAGGGGACGCCACAACTTGTGGTTGGGAGAGCCATTAAGGAGATTTTCCTGCTTTTCTAGTTGTCAACCTCTCTCTCTGAAGCCAAGAGCCCCCAGTTTGGCCAAGAAAAGTCCCGTCTTTGGGAAATCTCCTGCTTTCTTGTCTGGCTGAGGGTCTGAGTTGCTTCCTGGATTTTTTAAATTAGGAGGGGGATTGTCTCACCTCTAAATTTGATGTTTGTAGTTATTCTATAGGAGATTATGTTAAATAATGCTGGGAAACAAAACTGGGTGGGAAGCTGGTGCTGTTTTTTCCCCTCTTTAAATCATCCAAGGAAAGCAGGGCTTCCTTAGGATGCAGAAATCCAGGGAGAAAAAGCCGTGGAACGGTTTGGGTTGGAAAGAGATCTTCAAGACCATCTCATCACACTCCCATTCCATGGGCAGGGACACCTTCCAGTATCCCAGGTTGCTCCAAACCCCTGTCAAACCCGGCCTTGAACACTTCCAGGGTTGGCACAGCCACAGCTTCTCCGGGTTCCTCCAAAACCTAATTTCTTCCAACCCTTTATCCTTCTGCTTCTCCCCACTCATCCTGCAGTATGCGCTTAATTCCTGATGCTAAACTGGAAATAAAATTCTGGAAACGGATAAAGCTCCGCCATGGAGAGCACAACCCCTGTGGAATCAGGGAATGATGCATTTTTTGCATAATAATAAACTTGAGATCCACTCGCTGACGCCGTCGTGGGTGTTGATAAAAGCTCATTTTCCTCGGGGGCGATGCCATCCATGGATGAAGTTTTCCCTCGGAACTTCCGCGGGGAACAGTGCTCGGCCGCCACCAGGGCCTGAAGTAACGTCACGGAAATGAATAAAATCATCTCCCCTTGGGTGGCCAAGCACTTTCTGACCTCTCTCAATTCCAGTTCTCCTCTGTAAATATTACAGAATATTATAATTTTTTTTAAGTGGTTGAGTTCCAGCAGGACGTGAAGTGATTCCAGGACAAAATCCTTTTCAGGGGTGTGGATTTAGGCATCTAGCACCATCCCAGGGAAGAATTCCTTCCCAAAATCCCACCTATCCCTGCCCTCTTGTTGGAGGAAGCCATTCCCTGTGTCCCATCACTTTTCCAAAGTGAATTCCCTCTTCAGCTCTCTTAGATCCCATTTAGTCACCAGAAGGATTTATCAGGAAATTTATTTATCGGGACTTACCAGGAAAACTCACAGGCTTCATTTCCAGAAAATATTTCCAGGCTTTAGAGGAAAAATCCTCATCTCCAAAAAATATTTCTTGGATCTGTGAACAGAATTTTTATTGCCTTCATTAAAATCGTTATAGAAAAGTTTTGGAAGCAATTCCAACCCTTTCCTTGATTCACCAAGTCTGAGTTGGACTGGGAAAACTCGTTCCACCAGTTGAGGTTTGCCAAGGGGAGGAATCTCTGCATTCCCTGCGTCGCTTTCATCAAAATGTTGGCCTGTTTTTCCCAGTTTTGTTGTTTTTCCCATTAATCTATGATTTCTGGTGGGCTCCTCTGGGAAGAAACTGCACATTCCTCACTGGGAATGGCTGTCCCTCAGGAGTTTTTTGAATCTCCCTGCCCCAAATCCATGCTCAGTACCTGGGATTTGATAGCAGGGCTCGCACAGCAAATTATCTTCCCTGGCAATCAAGTATGAAACGCTCGGAGCGATCCAAATTAATAGATGGGATGGGATGAAATTAATGGGATGGGATGAAGGTCAGGAGAATTCAGGTGCAGACTCAGCTCTTGCTTAACTGTTTTAGGCCACGCTTAAGTGGGTTGACACTGTGACCCTGAACTTCGAGGCATTGGGTGTTGATGGAAATTCAACTCCAGGCTTTGATTTGTCGCCGTTCCATCTCTGCAATTCCAAGCTTTGAGATTCCCGGAGTTTGATCTGGTCCTGGAGAGGTGAAGGTCCAGCTGGTCTCTGCTGTCATCCAGTAAAATGTTTGGATCCCACAGTGTGAGCAGGAAAAGGGGGGAATTCTGCCTCTCTATCCCATTCTGGTGAGATCCCACCTGGAATTCTGCATCCAGCTCTGGGGTCTAACATCAGAAGGATGTGGAGCTGCTGGAGCAGATCCAGAGGAGGTCGTGGAGTTGCTCCTAGGGTTGGAGAGAAGCTGGGACAGCTGGGAATGTCCAGCCTGGAGAAGGGAAGGCTCCAGGGAGACCTCAGAGCCCCTTCCAGTGCCTGAAGGGGCTCCAGGAGAGCTGGAGAGGGACTTGGGACAAGGGATGGAGGGACAGGACACAGGGAATGGCTTCCCACTGCCAGAGGGCAGGGATGGATGGGATATTGCGAAGGAATTCTTCTCTGTGAGAGTGGAAATTTCACTGGAACAGAATTCCCAGAGAATCCGTGGCTGCCCCATCCCTGGAAATGTCCAAGGCCAGCACAAAAACCCTGGATCAAAACCCCCAAATCCCCGCAAAGATCCTGTTCTTTTTGCAGGATTTTTGCAGGGTTTCTGAGGAGTTTAATGGAGACATTTTCCCAAGCAATGTTCTTGCATCTTCAATCCAGCTGACAAATACCAAATTCCCTGACATCCCTGTAATTAGCTGCAGACAGCTGACGTGGAGTTGGACAAAAACCTGCTAAATTTGCCACGTTCTGTGCCGTTATTTCGAGTTACTCATCTTGAAGGACCGTCCTTCACCCCGGAAGCTCAAGATTCCACACTCTGGGAGAAGCAGGATCAGCACTTGGCAATTTCCTGGCCTTTTATCCTGGCTCTCCATCCACAGGATCCAAATCTCTCCCTGTTTTTTTGCTCCTGAGCGCTGCAGGATGAATTTCCTGGAGGAATTCGGCTTCTCAGGAGGGATTTGAGTGCAAGGAGCCAAATTCTCCCAGGAAAAGAGCAGATTCCTGTTTATCCCACCCCCGCCACTCCCCCTGGGAATTCCGAGGTGCTACATTGTGTCCATGACCTATTTGCATGCCCAAAGCTGTGGCTCAGTATTAAGAGTTTTTTGGGATTAATGATTGTCCCTCATCTCGTTTTTACGGATAACCGGGATGAGGTTATGCCTTTACCACCGCCCTTTTCCATGTGGGTGTAGAGGGATGTGGTAGGATCATGGAATCACGGAATTTGGGTTGGAAGGGATGTAAAGGATCATGGAAGTCCAACCTCCAAACTTCCACTACCTCAGGTTGCTCCAGACTGGTCTTGGACGCTTCCAGGAATGGGATAGCCACAGATTCTCTGAGGATTCCATCCCAGCCCCTCAAAGGGAAGATTTCCTTCCCAATATCCCACTTATCCCTGCCCTCTGGCAGTGGGAAGCCATTCCCTGTGTCCTGTCTCTCCATCCCTCATCCCAAGTCCCTCTCCAGCTCTCCTGGAGCTGCTTCAAGCACTGGAAGGGGCTCTGAGGTTTCCCTGGATCCTTCTCTTCTCCATGATGAGAAGGAATCCCATTCTATTCCACCTCATCCTATCCCAGTCTTTTTCCTCCTGCTTCCTCTCAGTGGTTTAGGAAGGACCAAAAAGGAACGAATTCCAGGTATTTTCCTTCCCCTTTCCTTTTAGGCATCTCCTTTTATTTTTTTCCCCCATCTATTTTTTGTGTTTCCTGATAAATTTCCATCCTGATTTTCCTGGTGGTTGCCCTTTTCCTCGAGATTCCTCTTCTCATCCCCAAACCTCAGTTTGGGAGCTGTCAAAATCCAATGTAAAGTTCCCTATTTTGGGAAATCTAGGGAGGGAATTTGGATTACAGGGGACAAATGCGGATAAGGGGCTTCCAAACCTTCTGGTGGTCTCTTAATAACTTTGCAGAATTCCCGCCTCTCCAGCGCCTCCCATTTGGATTCTCTTAAATCATTAAAAAGAAATAAAAAGTGAAAAAAAAATATAAAAAAATAAAGAGAAGAGCGCAGGCTCTCCATGCTCCTGCCAAGTAGGTCAGACTTTTCCCAGTTGGATGGTTTGGGAAGCAGAGACATTATTCGGAGTGACTTTTTCCAAGGTTTTTTTTTTGAGGAGTTGAAGACAACTGGAAGCACGGAAGTGATTGCAAGTGTTGCTTCAAGACTGGAATTTCAGGGATAGCAAAATAATTCCAATTAATCAGGGCCAGATTAAAATAAATATTGGTGAAATCCAGGAAAACAAGTGACGCATTCCTGGGTTTTTCCCATGGGGGAAAAAGCTGTAAGATTGAGACACGGCCTGAAAGAAGGAAAGAGTGGGGAATTGGGGCTGCATAAAATGGGACAGGGATCCCTCCGGGCATTTTAAGCTGTAGAAAACACCACCACAAGCTTTTCCCGGAGGAGAAGCTGGAATGGTTGAGCTGCCACTGTTGGATTGGGGGTTTTTTTGCCAGAAATACAGCAAGGAAGGAATGTCTGGACATGGAATCTGTAGGATATGGAATATCAGTGTGGTGTCACCACCTCTGTCAGATGAGGTTGGGAATGTCCAGCCTGGAGAATGGAAACCTCTGAACTCTTTCCAGGGCCTAAAGGGGCTCCAGGAAAGCTGGAGAGGGACTTGGGACAAGGGATGGAGGAACAGGACACAGGGAATGGCTTCCCACTGGGAAAGTGGAAATTTAGGTGGGATATTGGGAAGGAATTCTTCCCTGTGAGGTTGGTGAGGCCCTGGAATGGAATTCCCAGAGAATCTGTGGCTGCTGCATCCCTGGAAGTGTCCAAGGCCAGGTTGGACAGGGCTTGGAGCAGCCCTGGGACAGGAGAAGATGTCCCTGCCCTTGGGAACAAGAGGATCTTGAAGGTTCCTTCCCACCCCAACCATTCCATGATTCTGTGACCAAACTTAAGGCTCAGGAGTACGGGATTAATAAACTGTTCTTTCTGGAAGTACCTTCTGGAATTGTGCATGGATAATCATGGAATGATTTGGGTGGGAATGGACCTTAAAGCCCATCCAGTTCCACCATTTTCCATGGGCAGGGACACCTCCCACTATCCCAGGGTAATCCAAGCCCTGTCCAACCTGGCCTTGGACACTTCCAGGGATCCAGGGGCAGCCACACCTTCCCTGGAAATTCCATTCCAGCAGCTCCCCACCCTCATCAAACACATTTTTCTTCTATCTCCTTGGAATCTTCCCTTTTATTTTTAAAGTATAAATCCGTAAATCTCATATCTAATCCAGGCCGGTATCAACTCCCTGGAATTTCTCTGCCTGGAAGGAATAAAAAAAAGCCTCTTTCAGGAAATAATTCATTTATGCCACAGCTCCTTCCAGCTGAGAGAATCCTTAAACTCCCAATCCCTCCCCTGCCACAATTTTAATTTCGTATTGCACCACTCCAGATAAATTGTAGCTCTGAAAAATTTTTAGGCAGAAAGAGACATCAGGAAAAAGAATACGGAGCATTAAAAATGGATTACACAGTGTCATTTCCAGAATCTTTGCCTGAGCTATTAAATATTAAGGATTCAAATCCCAGATTTGATCTTGATTTCTCCACAGCTCTGAGGCTTTCCAGGTCTTTTCTGAACTGCTTTTTCTTGGGGAAAACAGGATTTTACCTTGTGTGGAGTTCACCTTGTGGCTTGGCAGGGGAAACTCTGCTCGTGTCAAGTCTTCTTTTCCCAATATTTTTTTATTTTTGGAGCCTTTTCTCCATTGCCTTCCTGAGCCATCTGCTGCAGCTGCGAATTCAGAACTAAAGCGAGGTCAAACTTCTCTTTTTTTTTTCCTGAAGAAAGGTGGATCTGAGGCAGGTCTTGTCTTAAATATCAGAATTTGGGAATAACTCATGGGGTCCCCTCCTGGTTGTAATGACCCCATTCAGGTTCTCAGAGTAGCCTTGAAGTGGGAAGATCAGAAACTTTCCGGGGGAGGGAAAAAAAGGGAACAAAATAAGAAAACCCCAAATAACACCACCAAAAAAAAAAAAATCAACCCCTTGTTTCCTATCTCCCAGCTAATTAAACTCTTCTGAAAAAAAGCTGAAAAAAAAAAAAACTCCTCTGTGGTTCCTTTCTGTTGCAAAATCCCGGGGGAGGCCGGATCGGGGAGGGCAGCGCCATCACCCACACGGCTCCGGAGGGGAGGGCTCTCTGCCAGGCCCTCTGGAGACTCCATCTCCTCGGGAAAGGCGTGCGGAGGCTCGCTCTCGGATTTGGGAATCACCCCCCAAATTAGACCCTTCGGGGTGGATGCGACGTTAGCGGAGAGAGGAGGGAGAAGGTGGCCCCGGAGTGTCCTGAGAAGCCCCGGAGGGATGGTGGGAGATGGCAGATGAAGGAATGGTGGGATCTCTCCGTGGAAGGAGGTGGGCGTCGGGCTTGGCAGCACCGGGAGCGGGTTTGGCGCGGTTGTTTTTGGCGGATTTTGGGATTTTCCTCCCTCTTCCTTGGGCTCGGTGACGCTTCGGGAGGAGAAAACTTGGGTAATGAAAGGTGGAGTTGAGTGGTTTTGGGTTGGAAGGGGGTTTAAAATTCAAAGCTCATGAAATTCCACCCCCCTGCCACTTCCAACCTTCCAATATCCCAGGTTGCTCCAAGCCCTATCCAAACTGGCCTTGGACACATCCAGGGATGAATTCCCTGGGAATCCCATTCCAGGGACTTTCCCACTCTCTCAGGGAAGAATTTCCTCTCTAATTTCTCACTCAAACTCATCTTCCCTAGCTTCATGCTGCCCCAAAAGCTCCTCTGTGCCACCCTGCAGGCTGTGATTCCCAAACTTCTCTCTTTGAAGCCGGGATCAGCCTCAGGGAGAGCGGGAATGACGGAAGAAGGGGACATCCAGAGTCCCTTTTCCTGGGCAGGTGGAGCAGTTGTGACAGCTTCTGGATCGAGTTTCTCCATCCTGAAATTCCTGCAGAGCACAATTTTCCTGCTGTTTTTGGTGCTGATTATCCATTTTCCATGGTGGGTTTTTTTTTTTTCCCCAATGTTTTGATGATCACGGTTTGGGGGAATTCGTGCTTAAAGCAAGTCAGGAGAATGTCAAATGTTCCTTCGTATTTAATGCTTCCCATTAAACCCTCACGCAGTCAGTTCCCAAATACACCCAGGACTGACAGATTTTGGGAATGGTTAAGGATTATTGGGAGCAAAACACTCCCTTGCAGAGGGACAGCTTTATCCAAGCCCTTTTCCATGCGGAGTGAGGATGGAAAAGGGCTTGGAGAAACACTGAAGGCTCTGTTCTCATCCTGGCGGATGTGGTCAAGGGCTGTGATCCGTACAGAATTATCCGGGAAAAAAAAAATTATCCTGCTCTATCCTAATTTATGCTAATGAGGGGAGCTCTCATCCCATCTCCGAGCTCTCCCATGGCGCGTGTGTCACCGTCTGGAATGCTTTGCTAGGGATTGGGAATGTTTTCCTGGTGAGCTGGGACCAGGGGAATGAGCTGAGGGGGGAGGATTTTTGTGCTCTTAATTTGAGAGTCGACGGCTTTTTTTTTGTGCTCTAATCAAGAAGGTTTTGATGCCGTAATTAAAAACGTGGAGTTAATGGGTGTTCTGCGGGATGTAAATTCGCCGGGAAAATCCAGAGTCGAGAGAACTTCGGAGACCAAAGCACTTTTTTGTCTATTGTAATTAGGGGTGTGGTGCTTAAGGAATATTAATTAGCCCCACAGGGGAGGTTGAGGAGCCAGGAAAATGCTGCCTCCGCCCCCAATTCCCAGTGGGAGTTCAGGAGCTGCCGGATGAGCCAGGCCTGGGAGATGGAAAGGACCACAGAGACTTGGGAAGGGAAGCGTATCCCCTATCCTCCTCCTTTAAAAACAAACAAAGGGAAAAACAACCAAACAAATACAATTTTGGGACCTGGGTGCGACTTTCTCTGGGAGCTGGGTTTGCCAAAGGAATTAAAATCTGTGGTTCCCGGGAGTTGTGGTTGTTGATTTCATTGGAATGGCAAATTTGGAATGATTTGTAGCTGGGAGAGCTGGACAGGGACTTGGGACTGGGCACAGAGAATGTCTTCCCACTGGGAAAGGGGAGATTTGGATGGGATATTGGAAAATGAGGGCAGAGGGTCAAGTTTAGGTGAATTCTTCAAAATGTCAGATAATTTACAGCAAATAAATTATAGACTGGGCCAGGTTGGGACCTCAAAAGATCCAAGGTTTTATGGGAATGGGGCAACTGTAGGAAAAGCTATTCAGACCAGAAAATTATTGGAAATTTAAAAGAATTGGAAATTTAAAAGAAACCAGAAAATCTGAATAAAAGCTGATTTTTACACCAATAAGAAGGGCAAACTGAAAGATCCAGGTGATCATCCCTGCAGCCTGGGGTTGGATGGTTGGAAAATATTAATAAAAGAGAGAAAAGCAGGCTGGGAAAGGTGGGAATGTCCAGCCTGAAGAAGGGAAGGATCCAGGGACACCTTGGAGCTCCAAGGCGCTCTAGGAGAGCTGGAGAGGGACTTTGGAAAATGGATGGAGGGACAGGACACAGGGAATGGTTTCCCACTGCCAGAGAAGAGGGATATTTGGAATATTGGGAAGGAATTATTCTCTGTGCGAGGCTGGGAATAGAATTCCCTTTCTTTCCCAAGCTTTCCATTAGCAACTTCTAAAAGGGAAGAAATCCTTTCCTAGGAAAAGCTGTGGATATTTCTCTTTTTGCCTTAAAGCCAATCCAGGGAATTCCCAAATCTTCAAAAGTTCGGAATAAGAGATGAGTTTGTCATTTGTGGCACCTGAGATCCCATTTTTGGGTTTGTTAGGTTTTTTTTTAAGGAAATACTAATTTCCCTGGCAGCTGCTCCCTGTTTTCCTCAGGGATCTGATTATCTCAGTTTTTCCTCCTGCATTGTCTACGGAGCCAGTGGGGAGCCATGGAAGGGGACAGAGGACAGGAGATGTCCCTGGTGTCACCACTGTGTCCTCCCTCCACTTTCTGCTTCCCATCCTAGATCCAAATTTGGCTCCGACATCTCCTTGATCTCCTAAGATTTCAGGAGGAAAACCTTGGGGATTGAAACCTCAGGTTTGGGGTAAAAACTTCAAGTTTAGGATCAAAACCTCAGGTTTGGGATCCAAACCTCAGATTTCAGGTTCGGAGCCTGGATCACTTGGACTCGAGTTTATTTATGGAATTGCAAAATCAGTGAAGTCAAAAAAGACTTCCAGGATCATAGAGTCCAGCTTGTGACCCAATCCCACCGTGGCACTGATTTCCACCTCCAGGGATGGTGATTCCCATTCCAGGGTCTTTCCATAAACACCTCCAGGGATGGTGATTCCTATTCCAAGGTCTAATCCCGCTTTCTGTGAGGAAATTCCAGCCAATCTCCAGCCTTATCCAGGTTTAGGGGAAAGGTGATTGGACGTGTCCTAAGGGATGTGGCAAAAACGGGGAAACACCAGTGCTGGGGTGGTCTGTGATTGTTGGAAGTGTTTGGGAATGACTTGGCTTTGCATTCTAATGGGGAAAAGTTCCCCAGGAGCCTCCAGGGCCATAGGAATTGGTGGAAAACACGGAATCCCATGGAATCAAGGAGGTGCTGAGGTTGAAGGGGCTGTTGGAAGTCGTGTCATCCACCCCTCAGGGTTCTCTGGAGCAGGGCTGTGTCTGGACACAACTAAACTATCCAGGAATGTGTGGGAATAGGAAGAGCTGTTGGACAGCCTCAAACACGTCAGGATCCCTTAATAGGTCTGCTCTGAGGTCATTAGTGCAGCAGTAACGAAGATAATCCCATTAATGTGGAGGAAAAGCCCCAGGAATTGGTTCCTGGAAGTTGCACCGAGGATTCAATCTGTTCTCACTGTAGAGAGAGATCATGGGATCAGCCTTGGGATCGTGGGAATAAATGATCCCACTGATCCCATCTGGGCTCCAAGTCCTGGACAACCTGGCTTTGGGCACTTCCAGGGATCCAGGGGCAGCCACAACTTCTCTGGGAATTCCATTCCAGCCCCTCACCACACTCGCAGCCAAGAATTTCTTCCCAATATCCCACCTAAATTTCCACTTTTCCACTAGAAGGCCGTTCCCTGTGTCCTGTCCCTCCATCCCTTGTCCCAAGTCCCTCTCCAGCTCTCCTGGAGCCCCTTCAGGCACTGGAAGGGGCTCTGAGGTCTCCTTGGAGCCTTCCTTTCTCCAGGTGAACATTCCCAACTATCCCAGCCTGGCTCCAGAGCAGAGGGGCTCCAGCCCTGCCTGACCTCCTGCTCTGCCCATCCACCCCATGGGTAAAACATTGGGGAGAGAAGGATTTCCAGCGGAATGCTGAGGTCTGGGAATGGGATGAGGTTCCCACAGCGTCAGGGACTGGAAAGATGGAGAAATTCTAGTGGGAGTTCCAACAGGATCAACAATTCCAGGCTTAAAGAAATTCCTTCTTTTTTTTCTTTTCGATCTGGTAGTGGAGCAAAAACTTCATCAAGTCATGGAAATTTCATGGAAAAGCTTCATCAAATGCTCAAACTCATGGTTTGGATTGGAAGGGAAAATCCCTATCCCAGGTTGCTCCAACCTGGACTTGGACACTTGCAGGGATGGGGCAGCCACAGATTCTCTGGAAATTCCATCCCAGCCTCTCACCACCCTCCCAGGGAAGAATTCCTTCCCAATATCCCATCTATCCCTGCTCTCTGGCAGTGGGAAGTGATTCCCTGTGTCCTGTCGCTCCATATCTTGTCCCAGGTCCCTCTCCAGCTCTCCTCGAGCCTCTTTAGGCACTGGAAGGGGCTCTGAGGTTTCCCTGGCTCCTTCCCTTCTCCAGGTGAACATTCCCAGCTGTCCCAGCCTCTCTCCAACCCTCAGAGCACCTCCATGGCCTCCTCTGGATCTGCTCCAACATCTCCACATCCTTCTGCTGTTGGACCCCAGAGCTGGATGCAGAATTCCAGGTGGGAATTCCAGCAGAGGGGAAGAATTCCCCCGTTTGCCACTCTAACATGTTTTCCATCCCCATTGCAGCCACAGGAGAAACGGGATTGGATAAAATGGGATTGGGATCATCCCCCTCTCTCCCCCCCCTTTCCTCTGCTTTCCAAGTATTTCCCTGCCTGACTCAACTAATAAATATCCAGGATTTATGATAATTAATTCTGAACACGCCCTGGAGTTGAGCAGGTGCCCGGTGTGTCACTCCCTGGGCACTTGGAATTAATTTGGGAGGATTTATTCCATGCCTGGGCTTGACACGGAAGTGCTCCGGTCTTCGGCACATTCCCAGATTTTTCCTGGAATGCTGAACCATGGAAGGCAGAGCGAAAGGGAAGTGATTTGCATGTGGTTGACTAATGAAGCTGTGGAAAAGTAGGGATTTAACAGTACCTGGAGAGCTGGAAGTTTACCAGGGATGTGAATTCCCATGATCCAAAGGCTTTGGGAATTGTTCCCTGGGAGGTTTCCCCTCAAGGGGCTCCAGGAGACCTGGAAAGGGATTTTGGAAAAGGGATGGAGGGACAGGATACAGGGAATGGTTTAAACTTGTAGAGAGAATTTGGGATATTGGGAAGGAATTCTTCCCTGGGAGAGTGGTGAGGCCCTGGAATGGAATTCCCAGGGAATCTGTGGCTGCCCCATCCCTGGAGTTGTCCAAGGCCAGGTTGGAAAGGGCTTGGAGCAACCTGGGATAATGGGAGGTGTCCCTGCCCATGGAAGAGGTTGGGATGGGGTCATCTTCCAAGATCTCTCCCAGTCCAAATCATTCCATGATTCCATGAACTTCACCTCCTGGCTGCAGATTTCACAAATATTCCAGAAAATGATGGTTCTGGCTGGGAAGAAAAAGAAAAAAAAAATAAAAGAAAGAAAAAACAGGGAAGTATCTATGAAACATGGGGAAACAAGGAAGGGCTCTGCACTTCCTAGGATTTCTTTGCCATAGCCTGGAAAAATTCTGCAGGAAAATGTGCCACAGTGAATTATTTTCATCTGAGGGGGAAATCTGCAACTCAGAGTGCCAAAGTTCAGGATTTTTGCTGGGAAAAACCTTTGGAAATGGAGCTGCCAGCCCAGTTCCCTTCTCTGCCATGCGATTCCTCATGTCTTCATTCCATATTCCTTCTTTTTTCCTATTTCCTCATTTGTCCAGGATTTTTCCTTGCTTAACATTCTTTATTCCCTGCCTTTTATCCAAAAAAACCAACTCAGGATGATGCAGGATCTCATTAGGAATTTTTAAAGTCGTTTTAGGTCCAGCTTCCGGGTGGGAATTCCAGGTGGGAATTCCAGACTGGCCTGCATAGCACAGCCCTTGCTGTTAGGATTTGGGATTCTCCTGATAAAATACAGGAATTTAACCAAGCTGCAAAGATTCCAACTTGATTTTCCAGCTTGTTTTCCCATCATTCCAACAGCAAAGGAAAGGTGGATTGATGTCGGATCAATCCCTTGGGATGCAACCTGAGGAAAAGCCGGGAAGGGAGGTGCAGGAGGAGCTTGGGAACGACTTGGGAAAAGCAGGAATGGATGCTCTGGCAGCTGCCCAAGCCGTCTGTCGGATAGAGGGAAGGAGGAGCTGGCCGACCTCCCCTCCATGTGCTCCGAGATCCCGATAAAAACACCGGAGCGTTTTCCAGACGGATCCGAGGACGGAGCACAGCCGCTCTGTCTATCCCTGGAAAAAACAAAAAAAAGCAGGAATTCATCCACATCTTGTTCAGCTCCTTATCCTGAGAGAAAAAAAAAAAACAACCCTCGGGATCGCTCCTCCTGTTTTGTTGGCGAGTTGGGAATGTCGGGAAGAGTTTTTGGGAGATTGGAGGAGCATTCCTGCATGTTCCCATCTCAGGAAGTTGTGGGATATCCCCAAGAATTGGGTGAAAATCCAGGAATCCAAGTGGAATTGGTGCTATCAGAGCCGTCGATCTGGTTCGTTTGAGGAAAATGAGTTATTAAGCATATTTAGGTAATTAAAAGTCATTATCAATTAAGAGCTGATAACGAATCCTGCCACAGGGCCCTTCTTATCAGCGGCCTTGCCAGAACAAATCCAGGCCCACCAAGGACGATGATGACGTCAGTTTGGGGCCTTTTTGGTGGATCAAAGCTCAGGTTTAGGATCAAAACCTCAAATTTGGGATTAAAACTTCAGGTTAAGTATCCAAATCTCTGGTTTAGAGAGAAACCTTCATTTTGGGATCCAAACCTCAAACTCAGTATGAAAACCTCAGATCTGGGATCAAAATCTGAGATTTTAGGATCCAAAAAACCTCAGGTTTTAGGATCCAAACCTCAGGTTTTGAATGGAAACCTCCAGTTTTGGGATCAAACCCTCAAGTTTGGCATCCAACCCTCAGGTTTTAGGGTCCAAACCTCAGGTTTAGGATCCAAGCCTCAATCTTTAAATTCCAGAAGCGTTTTTCTTCCATCTATAACACGGAATCGAGACTTGAGAACGCTTTGGGATTTTTTTTCCACTTACCGCCAACGCAATTCCGCACGAGCTGATGCCGATCCTTCCATGGAAAAAACATGGGTATTATCAAAAAAAAAAAAAACCAAAAAGCTTTTCTTGGGCTCCCAGCAGGAGCAAGGAATTACCCAAGGAGCTGCCACAGGGAAGGAGGAGCCGCTGCCACTTCAGGCCCAGAGCAGCTGCTGCGGTAATTTTCGGGGCGGCGCCAACAGAACCATCAGATTTTACTCTAGGAATGGTTTTCTCCAAGGGTGCCCAGCAGCAGAGAGAGCCAAGAATAGCTCGGGATGAATGGAAAATCCAGGAGGTTGGAGGCCTCTGTGATTTTTTTTTCCCCCATTTCTTTTGTATCTAATCCCAAATTAACGAACGCGGCTCTTTGATTCTGGCTCTCCCAGAATTTCAGGAGAGGAGGAGGAGGAACAGGAACAAAAGCCCTGAGCCATGGATATAATTCTGGAATCAGCATGGAGCTGTTGATTGTGCCCAGCCTGCTTCCAAACCCTGGAAAAATGAGATTTAATGGCGGGTTTCCGCACTTATTCCTGGTCAGAGTCCTCTGGAGGGCTTGGATCCTTGGAGCTGTCAAGCATTAAATGTTTGATAGGCCCCGTCGATCCCATGGAATGGGATGGGCACAAAATCTCCATAAATGGGATCAACAGCTGGGATTGAGGGAGCGGCTCCCAGGAACCCCTGAGGTGGCTGCAGACAATTCCTTGGATTTTGGGATGTGGCAGATGAAGGAGGTTTAAGGGAAGTGGAACACCTGGGCCTCTCCTCCTGCTGCTCTCCAGGGGATTCCTTCAACTCTGAAATATTCTGTTGTTGCCTTCACAACATTCCTCTTTGACAAAAAAAAAAAAAAAAAAAAAAAAAAAAAAAAAA
>VZTT01036414.1:2424-13823 GCA_013400855.1 Buphagus erythrorhynchus | reverse complement strand
CTCCCCCGTGTGCCTGCGCGCTCGGCTCGCCGCGCCGCGGGCTGGGTGACTCACGGCGAGCCCCGCGCTGCAGCCGCAAGCCAAGCCAAGCCCACCCGCAGCGAGGGGAGGGCAGAAGGGGAGGGCGAGCCCCGCACCGCAGCCGCCCCGAGCGGGGCGAGATGATGCGGGGTACCCGCTGCGCCTCCGGGCGCACCTGCCGGGGCTCTCCGGGGCGGGGCTGGCCCCGGCGAGAGGGAGGGAGGGAGATGGAGATGGAGATGGAGATGGAGATGGAGATGGAGATGGAGAGCGCGGGGGCAACGACGGCGCTGCCGGTGCCGCGGGAGCTCGGGGCTCCCCGAAGTGAGGCCCAGGCCTGGCCGTGCGCCCCTGGGCACCTCCCGCCCGCCGCACACGCAGCCCCCGCGGCCACCGGCGGCTGCGGACCGTCCGTGCCTGTGCGCTCCCCCAGCCCTGCGTCCCGATGAGGTTTTGGGCGCGGCGCCGCGGCCTTTCCGGGGCTGAGTCTGGCCGGGTCTCACCAGCGGTCCCGCGGGGCCGCCGAATCGCAGCCGGAATGGCAAATGACGCTCCTCGGAGCAGGCTTTGGGCAGTCATTTCTGACTTGCTCTGCAGCGCTGTGGAGCGGTACAGCAGCAACTCATGCGGTTTTATTTCGCTGAGGACTTCTTTAACTACTTGGAATATAAACCACGCTGAGGAAAGCATTTAAGCCAACGCAGCGCAGCCTTTTCTGAGGGTTTTTGTCAGTAGTGCAACACTCTGTATGGCTCACAGCAAGGACAAATTCTGCACATACTTGGGTGTTATTAAGTAATCAGAATGCAGTCAGCTAAACTGGAATAGTTGGCTATAATTCTGCCTTAGCAACCCAACTTTTATTCAATGGCTGTTTAAAGGCACAGGGAGAAACACTAATTTAGTTGAAATTAATAATATATGTGATTAAATGAGAAACACCTAATCAGGCTTTAAATATTACATGATGGAAGTTGTAAAGCTGCCTCTGCCTCATCTAGCCTGAAACATCTGGCACCAAATGAAACTCAATGTTGAGATGCTGGCTGTGCTGCAAGCAACAGGAAAGCAGATTTGCAGGTAGTCCTGTAAATGTTTGTTGTCTCCTGTGGCTGTCTTGTGCAGTAGCAAATAGACAACGTGCTGACCAGCCCCGTTTCTGTTCCTGTGATCTATGTGCTTTTCAAAGCCAGTGCTAGCAACCTGCAGTTCTCAAAAATCATGAAGCAAATTTTTTTAATTGCTGTTGTTAACCAAATTACCTTTGATATGGAATTTAAGATTTGTCTTCTCACTGTTTCTCATCGACAATAGCATGATAATTTTTCACAAATGCTTCAAAGCCAAGTTGGCCTCAGTCTAAGATTTCCCAGACAGAAATAGGTGCACAGGCACCCTGCAGTGCCAATGGAGTGATTCTCATCCTCTGCTACCTCTGTGCTGTACAGATTACCTTACACTCTCTCTTGAGCAGTCTGACTGGCTGTGAACAATGGCTTTTATTCAAGGAACTCTGAATGCCAGGCATCTGAGTATGCTGATGAAGGAAACTTGAATACATGGTAACTCAGTGGTTTTTTGTGAGAACTGTTTTTGGGGATCTGTCTGAAATCCCATCTGAGTTGAATTAGGCCCAACACATAGGTAAGCAATCTCCATTCTGCAAAGGCTGCACAGCATGGAGGAGCAGCAAGTCTGTACTGGGGACTGGGATAGAGACTGATTTAAATTAATCTCAAATAGAAGGCAACGAATGTTACTTTTACAGAAAAAAAAATCTTTCTTAGATGACTTAATTCTTTCCTAGCTTTGATTCTACCGATGGCTTGTATGTGAAAAGACTCTGTAGACCACTGGAAATAACTAGAGGCATACAGCTTACCCAATCAGCAAGTATGAAGTCTTTGAGATAGAGGCTTCATTCCTGGAAGTTCCAGATTATTAAAATCCCAGTTAGAGCCTTCTCACGCAGACAAAAATCATTTGGATATTACTCTCACTCTCAATGTTACAATGAAATATCTCACCTTACTCTTGAATGAAAAACTTCTATTAGCCAAAATATCAACACTAAAAATGGAATTGTAACATCAATAGGAATACCTGCAGTTGGATCTGAATTTAATGTTTCAGCAGTATGAAAACATTCCAATATTTCTCATTGTTTCATGATCCTTTTATTAACTTGCATTAGTTTTCTCCAGAAAGGGGAGAAATTAGTGTCTGAATCACAGTCTTCATTTCCACAGTACAGATCTCTTTCCCAATAATCACAACTTTTTTCTGCTGCTACTGTAGTGAAAAATGGGTTCTTTTGCTCTATATAAACCAGTAGGAGAGAAAAATCTGCTTCACCATGATAGTGAGAAAGCAGTGAAATGTTACTCCTTAGCGGACTTTCCTTTTTCTGGGTAGGTAGTGGTGCAATGGTAAAGTCCAACAAAGCAAAATACAACAACCCTGTGATGTTACTGACTAAGAGTGTAAACCAAAGACTGTGAAGCACAGAGGGGCAAAGACCTTGCACTCTAAAGAACTGCTGCTACCAGCATGGAGCCTGTGGTAGGTGGTGGACCTCTAGACAGGTTCCAGCATTGATTCCCAGCTGGTATGCCTTGCCAAGTTGTAAGTGGCATTCCAAGATTTCAGGCTATTATGCTTCTCTCATCTGGTGCATTTCAGGGTTGTTATCTAGGCTAGATAATTGAAAAGTGTGTGTTTAGCTGAGCAGTACGAATTACCAACACTTGCAAATAGATGCTTTTTCAACATGCCTACAGTGGCCAAGTGCAAAAGACCTTCTGGAGCAGCTGTGTTACAGCATTAGAAATATTATGACTACGTAAAATGGTGATTACAAAAGTTTCTATTTCTATGGCGTAATACCCTCATCAATTGCATTTTGTATTTGCTTGTTTGAGAGGAAGGTTTTCAGAGCCCCATTTAGTTTGTTTAGTTGATAAACATTCCAATATGTGCTGCAGAAAAACACCTAAATCATTATAGTGAGAGGTATTCTCACATGTTTATACTGAATTTTACCTGAGACAGAAAGGTTTCAAAAACCTGTTAAACTAGAAAGTTTCCCTGTGTTATTGGAGGTGACTTCACAACATCTTGAAAGAGACAACCCATAGAGGCTTGTAGGTATCTCAGGTTTATATCTAGTTCTTCTGAAAGGTTTCTTGGAACTACCTCAGCTTTCTTTTCCACTAAATACATTCCATATAATCCATCTCCTACAGCTGGAGTTTAGATTTGTTGGAGCCATCAAGTGAACTTAAAGCATGATAACAAAGCTTTCTGTCTTGCAAGTCACCATGTATTTCATAAGCCATACACATAAAAGCTCAAAGAAAGTGTTTACTATTTTTGGTGATCACATGAAGACATGGTTTTTTCACTCTAATTTTACAAATTGAATCTGTTCACGAAATTATGGTTGTATAAAACCCTATTGGGCAAAATAGGAGTCTATGTAAACATAGTGATGTATCTTCTTTCCCTGGCAAGGAATATGGTTTTCTTTTCATTCAGTAACATATTTTTGAATTTATATTTTGTGGGGGAAAAAAAATGCTGTAGGTAGTATGCCCCAATTAACATCTGATGCCCCCCTTACAGTGTCATTATTCAGTCATTTTTCTGAAATAAATATGCCAATACATAATTAGACCCTGATGGACTGCTTTAAAAATATTGTTTCGTGTATTTCACTGATTTTTCACACTCGGTCTGTTCTTTAAACAGGTATAAAAAGTGGGATAACTGGAAAATGAAGATAATGTACGAAAAATACTGATTGTTGTAACAAGCTCATAACATTTGGGTACTAGTTCTAGCAGATAATAGGCATTGTGTCATGTTTAAGTGGAAGGATGACCTCCCAGTTAAGGCACTGCATGGAGACTTGCAAATAAAGTCTCTAAGCAGTACTGCAGTACAGATAAATAATGCTGGGAGAGGTTTTGTGAAATTCTGTGCCTGTCCTAAACTATGTAGGAAAGGAAAACATTAAACCAAAATGTTGGTTGGCACAGGAATTGGCTGTCAAATTTTTGTCCCTCACTGTTCGAGCTTAGGTTTAGCCACTTAGAAGAAGAAACTGCATGGTTACATTTCAAATAGAAACAATGTAACTTTAATGTGACCTTGTTTAGAGCTACCCAGGGTGCTGTTAGAGAAACATGCTTTTAAATTCTCTGCTGTGAAAGGGTAATTTATACTTTCATATGCAAGGGTTGGTGGAAGCATGTTTTCAACTTCAGCTATAGAAAAGCTTTCTACCAAAACCTAAACAAACCCAACAATTGTTAGACTTCATTATTTTCTGCAATATGATCCAAAATCCACTCTGCAGTGCAATTTCAATGTGCATTTTCATAATTACTCAATTCTTAGCTGCTCGGATTAATCTAATAGGGCAATGAAACGCTGGAACAAAAATGGTTATTCAATCAGCAGCACTGTTTTCTGTTCTCAGGATCTCCTTTCTTCACTCAAAAATCATGCAAACTGAATACTGCATCCCACAGCAGCTGTATGCTTAACAAAATATATAAAAACATGACAATGACAAGTCAGTGTGACTTACAGGATAATAGAATATTGTAAGGGACCCATCAGGATCATCAAATTCAACTCCTGGCCCCATACAGGTCACCCCAAGGATCCCACTGTGTGCCTGAGAGCTTTGGCCAAACGCTTCGACTCAGAAAGGTTTTGTGTTGTGACCACGTCCCAGAAAGCCTGTTTCCATGCCCAAACACCCTCTGGATGGACTACAGAATTGCTTAGAAGAAGGGGCTCTTATTCTCTTAGTATTAATGTTACAGTGGAAATTTCTATTATTTTATGTATGGGGGCAAGATTTTGCCTTATCAGTTGGATGTTGAATTATAATTTCACTTCATGTTATGAAAAAAGCTTCATAAAAATGGGCCAGGTACTTGAATTATGCTGAGCAGAAAGTTGTTACCTAGTTCATTTGGTTTTGTTTGACCTTAGAATGGCTCATTTATGGACAAAAAGTAGATTGAAGATTTCACTCAGGTGCAAGTCTTGTTAACTTTGGTCATATATATGTGTTTTAAAAAAGATTTTGGCATTAGTGAAGCATACAGTCTCTATAATTCAGGTGCACAAAGCAGGTGGAATTCTGTGGATAGCATTACACAAGGTGTTTTGAGAATTTGGCAGTGCATGCTTGAATGTTAGCTGCTTTGGCAGGCATGCCCAGAGAGGGAGACACATGAACATGCAGAGGAAGCTGTAACCATACATCCAATACTTTGTAGATTGTGTCTTCAGTGACTTGGGAATGCAGAAACAGTCAGCCTGACTTAGGGTTCAGTAATGTATTCTAACACCAGAGTCTGGGGAGCTGCACACCCTTCACATCAAACTCACATGTGAGTGCTCCTCGCTGCCAGGGCTGTGCTGGTCCCAGTGCCTCAGTTCAGCCCTTCAGCCCATCATTCCACTTACAGAGCAAGGTGAGGAACTAGCAGGACACAAAACAGTGCTTGCTTAGAAAGGAGTCTGAAATCTGGAGGCCTCCAAAACAAATTTCCACATTCAGCAACAGACCTTAGAATATACATACATTATTAGTACTTATTTTGGTTTTAATAATTCCGTCCTCTTTGTTGCAGTCTGTATTTTTCAACCCAGTTACAGCTCAGAGATGTTCTAGACACATAAATGAATAATTTTGGTTTATGTATATTGCATTGAATGTGTTAGAAATTTTTTTTATCAGCTCTGTCGTTATGCCCCTTCCTAGTCAGAAAAACATAATGCTACCATGTTTTGCAGGAATAAAAACAAATTAATAAAAAATAAGATTTGGGGGGGATTTAAAGTCTACATATTTTTCTTGATAAAATAACAGTTTGTCGTCAAGTAATTTATACAGGAATGAGAAGCTATCATCAGAGCTCTTGGAGAAGCTGAAGAAGATTGTCTTCTGTCAGCCCTACATCCTGTGTCCAGAATTAAAACTAGTTGCTTTATCTCAATTCAAAGGGATTTTCAAAAACTTTACCGCTACAGACAACAAATCCAAAAGAGGCAAAAGTCTCTGTGCTGAGCTGTAGGCTAAGGAAGGACAGAATGTTAATTATTTGTTCTGTTTCACTGGCTATTACTATTACTAAAGTTACGTGGTTTTGCTTATGAAGATTAAACAGAACGAAAAGGTTATTGTTCATTGCTCTATCTTTGGCCTGAGAACAAAATAGGAATTTAGAGATAGAGTTAGGGCCCTAAACTGAATTTTAAAATCTAATGAGAGGTTTCTGGTAGCTTTGAATAAAAGAAAACAATGCCATTATTCATACTCTTGTCTATGCAACCACTTTCCCATTATTTCCAAAAATAGTAGAGTAGCTTCCTGCCTAAACAAACAGTTCACATAGATAGAACTTGGGCTATAAAGCTTTTTAAAATAAGGTTTCCTTTTTTAAAGCTGAACAACATAGTGAAATACAGGAAGGGTTGGGCTGTGATTGGCCCGGACTCTTTAAGTTAATGTTTTAAAAGGTTACGTGACCAGTTCAGAGTAACTAAATACACTTACTGTGTAGATGGCCTGGAAGTATCGCAGGGAACACGCTCCCTCCACTGCCAGAAGAAATAACCCCTTGTAATAAAGATACATAATCATTAACAAGCTTAACTCCGGGCTTCAGAGGAATGTGAGTTTCCAACTCTTCTAGAAAGATTTTTAAATTCTGCCTTCACAGTGCAGACCTGACAAATCTCACACACCAGGAGGGAGTCTCACAGGTTGAGGTCCCAAAGTCCCTCCCCTGCAGCTCGACCTGTTTCACACTCATCTGCAGCGCTGTGCCACGGCTGCTCTCCCATCCTGTGACCCCACGGGCACAGCTGGATGGCCCAGGCTGCAGTCTGCCAAACACTTCCAGCTACTGGGGGGTATCAGGAAAAGATCTGCAAAGAGGAGCAGGATGCACAGTGCAGCATGGCTGAAAAGAACAAAGGAATCCAGGAAATTCCTGGGAATACTAGCAAAATCCCTTTCCAGAAACTAAAAAGTAAAATCTCCTCAATGTATGCATTTTTCCAGTTTATGTTACTTTTTAAGTTTTCTGTTTTGAACACAGAGAGAGACTATGAGTTCTAAGGCTATTAAATAATATATTACGATCTATTAACATTATAATCTATAAATAAACAAAAAAAATACAGATCAGACACAGTACAGGTATAGGTCAGCAAGACAATGAATGGTGATATTCCATTCCCAGCAATAACTTGGCTTCTGCAGCACCATTCCTGGTGCTGGGCTTGCAGAATATGTTAATAGAATAAGAGAAAGGATTGAGGAAAATTCACCTTCCTGAACATACCTGGAGATAAACTGCTGAAAGCACAACAATAGCACCTTTAGCAAAGCTCTCATTTTGAGCTCAGCTCAGACACTGAAGATGTGACTGGGTTCTTCCTTATTTTGGAGTGAATTTTTGAAAACCTGAATTTTTAAAAACCTGAATTTTAAAAACAGATCTTCAAATGATGGAAAGGTTGGGAACAAATAGCCAAGACAGAGACCCAGCCTTCACCCTCACCACTCTATGGCTCTCTGTGACCCGAAGGGCACCATTTGTGGCTTGGTGCACTGCTGCTTTCATTGAAAAGCCATGAATAATAACTTGGAAGCAAAGTGTCCTCCCTCCAACTTCTTTTGGATTGTATTTTCATAGGCTTCTTTACTGGGCACAGAACAAGTTCTTATTTTAACCATCTCCCTAAACACAGAACGATCATATGGGGTTATATAAGCCTTAAATAGGGAAAATCACAATTTATTTCTGTTGTTTATTTTAAATTAAGTAAAACTGCAATAGAAAATTAATAATCCATGTAAGTTTTTCAAATATCTCGACTGTTTTAACCGATATGGTTGTGCTATGAATAGAAATTGTTGTACATATAGCAACTTTATTAAATCTGTTTCATCTTTTTAGTCTGAACCTACTATTTTTATTTCTTTCCTCTTTGCATGAGACAACATAGGAAAGTGCAGACCCAATGTCACTGTCATGGAAAAGATGGATGTGCCTTTTTTTCCATCATATGTCTGCACTTGCTCATGAATTGAAAGTTAGAAGACAAGAAACAAAACTAATTATTCATCTGAGTAGTATAGACCTTAAGAAAGACTCTCAATAATGTTGCATTTTGGAGGAGAGCTTTTAATATATGATACAAAGGCACACACAAAACAAAGAGGAACTTTGAAAAGGGACTATTTAACTCCTTTTCCTTCTACCTTTAGAACTGCAGCTAGCACATTAACTTTAGACTCAAAATGTAAATGGAGAGCAACATTTGACATAAATTAAATATTCTAACATGTAATTGAGTATCTTCAGTGTGAAGTTCTCATTTTTCCTGACAGCTTTCTGTGAATTATCTTAAATGTTATCTTAGGAAATGCAATTATTATATGGAGCATTAAGCAGAGCACAAATATTGGTACACTGCAGAGACACCAGTTAATTTTCTTTTGACTACTGAACCATAAATAAAGGAAAACGGCATAGTTAAATGGTTCTAAAGTTACATAGTGGCAAGCAGCAAGTGAATTGCCATGTGAAGGATACTGTTTTGGAATGTGGTCCAGGGGGAATTATTGTGAGGTTACCCTGTACAGAATGTTTCATTCATTTCATTCACCTTATAAAAGTCCTATGGTAGATTCTGCTAAATCCACCCCTTCCTTGCTGTAAACTGCAGACCAAATAGTCAACCCAAACTGGATTGGCTTGGCTGCAGAGTTCCCTTCACATTGTCATAAGAGTGACATACTTGGTCCATCAAGGGAAGGAGGAAAAACTCCAGAGATCTTGTTTTTCAGAGCCTCTCCTGGTGTGACTGTCAGGCAGCCAGAGTGCCCCATTTCTGCAGCAGCAATTGTATGAGGCAGCATGTCAATCTCCTGCCTCAGAGCAGAGAACTCTCTTATGAAGGATTAGCACCACAGCCCTGAAGTTACCAGCCCAGTCTTTCTAAGAGAGCTTCCCAAATCAACCAGTGTGCCTACAGCACCTGATGTTCCTGGACTGCTGGCATTTGATTCAATGCATGTTGAAACCAACTGAAGCACTTTTACTAACATCTGTGTGTGCTAGATTAGAGTTTAAATACAATAGACTATTTAATTTGCACTACGGAGGAGTCTCAGCATAAACAGAAAACTGTGTAGTTGTTAATGTGCTGGCACCACACACCACCTTTAAATGTCATGAGCTCCTTTCACACACCAATTAATGCAAGTGGACAGGAAGCTACTGAGATGGAGTTTTGCATAGGTATTATCTTTCTCTTCATCACAGTTAACTCTGATCAAAGAGAGGCCAGAGGGGCTGGTGCAGAAGGTGAAGCTTAAGGGCGGACTGGGCTGCAGTGGCCATGAAATGATCAAGATCCTTGGGGCAGCAGGGAGGAGTCACAGCAAGCTCACTACTCAGGACCTCGGGAGAGCTGACTTTGGCCTCCTCAGGGATCTGCTTGATAAAGTACCATGGAATATAAAGCCCTGGAGAGAAGAGGGTCCTAAGAAAGATCATTGATATTCAAAGATCCCCGCCTCTAAGCTCAGGAGCAATACATCCTGACAAACAGGTAGTCCAGAAAAAATGCCAGGAGCTCCTGGACAAACTCAAACACAAAAAGAAGCTACAGAGGGTGGAAGCAGGGGCAGGTAGCCCAGGAGGAGTACAGGTAGATTGTCCAAACAGACAAAGATCAGGTTAGGAAAGCTAAAGCCCTTATAGAATTAAACCTGACCAACGACATCAATGGCAACAAGAAAGCTTTCTATAGGTACACTGGTGATAAAAGGAGAACTAGGGAAAATGTGAGCCCTCTCTGAAAAGAAATGGGAGTCCTGGTAACACAGGACACGGAGAAGGCTGAGGTATTCAGCAATATTTTTGTCGCAGTCTTCATTAGCAAGTGCTCCAGCCACACCACCTGCATCACAGAAGAGAAAGGGAAACCCCATCACAGAAGGCTTTGGGAGAATGTAGAACCACCCATTATGGGAGTAGATCAAGTCTGAGACTATCTAAGGAATCTGAGGATGCACAAGCTCCCAGCCTCTCTTGGACCTGATTAGATGCATCCATGGGTCCTGAGGCAACTGGTGAAGGAATTGACTAAGCCACTATCCATCATATGTGAGAAGCCATCATAATCTGGTCAAGTTCCCACTGACTGGAAAAGGGGAAACATAACCCTCATTTTTAAAAACGGGAAAAAAAATGAATACTCAGGGAACTACAGGCCAGTTAGTTTCACTATAGTGTCTGTAAAGATGATGGAACAAATCCCTAGAAGTTATGTTAAGGTACATGGAAAATAAAGAAGTGATTTGTGACAGCTGACATGGTTTCACTAAGGATAAATTATACCTGACCAATCTGGCAACCTTCTATGATGGGATTATAGTGTTGGTGGATGAGGGAAGAGCTACTGACACCATCTACCTGGAATTGTGCAAAGCACATGACACTATCCTACATTATATCCTTGTCTCTAAACTGCAGAGATGTATTTGACAGATGGACACTCAGTAGATAACTCAGTGCTAACTCAAAGAGTTGTGGTCAGTGCCTCGATGTCCAGCAGAGACCAGTGACAAGTGGTGCTCATCAGGGGCTGGTACTGGGACCAGCACTGCTTAACATCTTAGCTGGTGACATGGACTGTGGGATTGAGTGTACCCTCTGCAAGTCACCAATGAGCTGTGCAGTGCCCCTGACATACTCTAGGGAAGGGATGACATCCAGAGAGACCTTGACAAGCTTGAGGAGTGACCTTGTGCTGGCTTCATGAAATTCAACAAGACCAGGTGTAAGATCCTGCAACTGAGTTAGGGCATTCCCAAGCAGAAGTACAGGCTGGGTGGAGATTGGATTGAGAACAGCCCTGAGGAGAACTTGGGAGTGTTGATGGACAAGAAGGTTGATATGACCCAGCAGTGTGTGCTTGCAGCCCAGAAAGACAGCAATATTCAGGACTGCATCAAAAGAAGTGTGAGCAGCAGGTCCAAGGAGGTGACTCTCCCCCTCTGCTCTGGGCTTGTCAGACCCTACCTGGAGAGCTGCATCCAGCTGTGAGGCCCCAACATAAGAGGGATATGGATNCAGAGAGACCTTGACAAGCTTGAGGAGTGACCTTGTGCTGGCTTCATGAAATTCAACAAGACCAGGTGTAAGATCCTGCAACTGAGTTAGGGCATTCCCAAGCAGAAGTACAGGCTGGGTGGAGATTGGATTGAGAACAGCCCTGAGGAGAACTTGGGAGTGTTGATGGACAAGAAGGTTGATATGACCCAGCAGTGTGTG
>VZTT01036412.1:72093-101102 GCA_013400855.1 Buphagus erythrorhynchus | reverse complement strand
TTTTCCTTCTATGCTCATCCAGTTACATGAAGTGCTAATTATAGTGCTGTGTGGAATGAACGTGCTTTTAACATACACACCATGTAATGGCTTTTGTAATAGCCTCTGTCCTGTAGAGGAGGATGGCACAGCTGCCTTTTCGTCAGGAAGGGAGAAATTCAACAGGTAACAGTCTTTCTGCAGTAATTCCCCAAAAGTGGTGTAACAGTGAATAACCAATATGGTATTGTAACATAAAACTTTGTCCTTGGAAATACCTGATGGAATACACTACAATTGCAGCTTACAAATAGAAGATAATGCAATTTATGGAGCATTAAAATGCCAGTTGGAGGTTATTGTCTTCATGAATCTGAAGAATCTGAAGATTTTGGTAACCCTCTTAAAGACTCCAGGTCCCACAGCCTTTTTCTCAGAAGTTTTACTCTTGAGTGCTCACCTTCTACTGTTTGACAGTAAAAGACCATGCCAGGCTCTCAGTTGATCATTTACAGGTTTTTCCAAGGAAAAATCATCAGTCATTCCCCCTTGCTCTTATATTAGAAATGGTCAAATACTCTGAACACGTGTTGTCTTTGCTCTTTTTTGTTTATTTTTTCTCTTTCTTGCTTTGTTTTTATGTTTTTTTTTTTGTTGTTTTCTTTTTTTTTTTTTCCCCAACTGTGGATGTGCAGCCATACTTCTGGATTCAGACCCAAGTGACAAAAGCATCCTTCTGGCCATGCTCTGGCTTCCTCCCTCAGGGGAGTGTGAAAGGGCAGCAATGAGTCATCTCCGTGATCTGTTTTCCTTCCTACCGCTGAGCTGGATCAAACCCTGCACCTGTCCATGAGGTGGCAACATTTGTCACACTTACTGAAGTGCTTGGATGTAAATACACAGCCTGTTTCAAAAATGTTTACTACCTGCTTTTGTTTTTACTTAAAAAAATGTCCATAATGTGAACTTTGGGCTAAACTTTACAGTGCCTTTCTCTCTTGGAGCTAGTGCTGGGCTGAGCTTGGCTCTTGTGGATCTCCTGTATGACTACCTAGGGCTGCAGTTTGTAGTGCAAAGAAGTTTTGAGGTATTCATATGTCAGCTAGTCTATGTAAAACAGTAGCAGTAGATCATAGGGATTTGTAATTTCTGATCTGGATTAGAATTTGATATATGAAACACGATGGGACTGATACTGAATTGTTAAGTGCTANTTAAGTGCTACAAAACTTAGGTCACAAAATTTCATTTTCAGTAACCCAAATCATTCCCACCAAATAAACCAGACCCTCAAAACTCTTCAGCTCCAAATTTGGAGCACAAATTAGACGTAAAATAAAGGTCTTAGAAATTAAGCTTGGTGCTGCTGATATTTTTTCAGTCTCATTTCTTCTATACTAGCCTTATGAGTATTGGTGATTATTTCCAGTGCAAATCCAAAGGATAAGGATACTGATTTTTGTAGAATGTAGTTAATTTCACTGAAATGAGGTTAACTAGAGAAGCAGTAGCAGCTGAGGATTCATTAGACAGAACCACTCTCCTTACTTTGAAGGCACTTTTTTGACCTTTGTGAAAGACTCCTATCAGTGAAATAAAATTTAAAGCTGAATCAGCAGAGTATGAGAATGAACAAGGTGACTGAAGTGCAAATGATTGATGTAGGCTATAACTATGCTGATGATGAATAGTAGGATTTATTCTGACAAACTAGAAATATTTCTATATAGCCATGTCAATGAGTTTATAAATTACTGCTGAGTTTCTTACTAGATACCTTAGCAATATTCTGTTCTGAGACCCCATTTTCATGGATGAGTCCTCTTTTAGCCTCCCCTGGGCCAGGATTTCTCCTCTTCTACAGGTGGTTTTGAGAACTGTGCAAACAATGTAGAGCAAGAGAGTTTAACTAATCAGAAAACCTTCAGTACCTTAGTGCTGCAGTATGTATTTTTAAAATAGCCAATTTTTTTTCATAATTCCTGAATCACAAAGGAGTATAATACTGAAAAAAATTACAGACTTACATTCCTTGTCTCCAGTGGCTGATCCAGATATTAACAGGAGCTGGGGCTTGTTCTTACAAGGATGAAGTAATGGAAAAAGAAATGCAGCTATCATCAGTTGTGAAGAGATTAGTGCCCTTGAATTCTGTGGCTTCATCAATAGCTGCATTTTCATGCACATAACATGAAGATTTTATTTTTTAAGAAAGCTTGCAAGGCTGCATCCACATGTAATATAGTAGTTGATTCACTCTTTTTGGACAGTGATTTATCTTACTTTGGTTATCCCAGAACCTGTTGCTTCTACTGTAGCCATTGCTGTAGCTGTTGACTCTTTTAGGATGAGATAAAGAAATACGTTGTTTATTTCAGTACCTTCTGAGTTCTGGTGCTTCTGTACACTGTGTAAAAACACATTCATTCTTGCCATTGGTGAAATTTTCCCAGTATCCACCAAGTACCATTTTGACAAGGCCATTCAGGCACTATGTTTTCCTCTCATAACAAACAGCCAGCCATGCCAGGAGAGGAGTGTGAAGGACAGGATTTCCAGCAGGAATATAGGAGATACTACATGTCTGTGACGTGGAGGCAAAATGTACCCAGTGAAGTATCTCAGGATTAGGTATTCCCTCTGCACTTGTACTGGCAGAGATGGCAGGGAAGAGTGAGAAATGGCAGGTTCTTGAGGGCTGCCTGGAGGTTGGCATACTGTGTGTTCTGGTCAGCCCAGACAGTTGGGGAGCAGATTTACTCCATCTGGAAGTAAATCCTACCAGAGGTGAAGTAACTTCTCCAGTTTTCTTAATGACAGAATGATATAACTAAAAAAGAGCCTCATCATTGCTGGTAAATATGCATTGGGATAAAGATACAGCTTGATTAGCAAGTCTAATCATAGACAATACAAAATTTTTATGTGTTTGTAGATACTGGAATGGCTCCACTAGAAAATTGAATGGGAGATTAATAGCAAAAACTGTGTGTTTTTTATCTCAGCTTCATTGTGAGATCTTTTGCTATGAACAGGCTGATTTAAATGAACGGTACAATACTCAGATAAGGACAACTTTTTGTGCATGTTTATTAAAACCATTTAAAGAATAAATCTGAAAACAATACCGAAACTATGTGTGCCAGCAGAGTTGAAACTGCAGAAGTACAATCCTTATAATGACCATATTCATGTTTTTCTGAAAACTTAATGTCTTTGAAAAGCCACAGCTCAGTGGCAGTGTCTATGCAAAACAAAAACCAGAAGAATATCATACTGCTTGTTATTGGACATTAGCAATATATCCATGGCCACTATAGCCATGTATTTGAATAACCAAGTATCCAGCCAGGTGTCAGATATCTAAGAGCTCAGAAGTACAGTATTAAAGTAAGACCGACACTATCAAGCAGCCCGTGGGTGGAGGTGTTCCCATGCTGTTGAACAAGTGGATGTCTGACTGTAAGCAGGGAGTTCTTGGAGTGGGAACATGATGTCCAAAGTACCACGGACAGACTCAGTGTTTGAAGTGTTGTAGTGTGTTGTACATGGTACTTGAAGCACCTCCTCCTCTGCCAGTGACCAATACCCCATTTTTCCAAAGCAGCAGAAGTATCCCTAACTCTTCCTTTCATTTGGTTCAATCTACATTTGGTAATAAATCATTTCCACTGGTGTGTTGCAGTTGCCAAAAAGAATTTGCTATACAGCTCTTCCAAGGCAGTTACCACCAACGGGCAGCAAAGTACTGAATGAAAATACATGTTCACTGCTTCCTGTTTGGGTAGGCAGCTGGGCAACTTCAATAGGGAAACAGGCTGGGCTTTCATTTGAGATGAAGTTGTGGATGAACTTGCCCTTTTGACAGCTTTGATGTTTTGAAGTATCCAGAACTCTACCAGACTTCCTCTCTGTTTCTTCCTCTACCTTCCCACTGCAATTCTGTGTTCTTTTTCTGAAATGGTTCTTGCAGAGATCTGCACCAGAAGCACAACGAGTTCCTGGGCTTGACATCCCCCAGGGGATCTCCCACAAGCGAGCCGAGCAGGAAGGCTGCTGTGGGCTTCTGTCCCCCTGTGGTGCAGGTGTGCATTGTTCAACTAACCTGTTGCCACATACTGCCTTCTGTCCTGCCAGGACTTGTTTGGATATTCAGAGAAGGGTCTGTTATGTACTTGAGGGCGGGTGTTTGGCTTCAGCAAGGTCATTTTCCAAAACTTGGTGCGGAATGTTGAACCATGAATGCTGTACTGTCATGTTGTACTTGGTGTTCGTATTTTAGTTTTGATGAAATGCTGATGAAAACCCCATTGCAGGTCTCAGACTGATGTAGTAAATGTGATTTTTCTCAAACAGCACAGCAAAGGTGCAGCTTTGCCTAAATTCATTCAGCACATATGTTCCATTTTCCTGGCACATAGATTTTCTACAGAACAGGATTTCTAATATGCAAATAGTTTCTTTTCTGCATTTGATTCTTGTTCAGGGAAGTACATGCTGCACAATATTTCATGTACATGTTTCAGGTAGTTGAGTTCAGAGGAATAAAAGAGGGCTGGGAAATTGAGCTTTGCTAGCAGGCTTTCCTGGATCCTATGCATTGGTACTTCAGCAGCCGAGCACTTCCTGTGTCTTCATGTAAGTAATGAGGGTTTTCACATAGGCACCTCCTAAATCCCAAGTCATAGAATAGTTGTAAAGAGAGAATAGCCAAGAGTGACGTAAGTAACCTCTCATTAAAACAACCTTGCCAGATGGGGGAGCATGTTTCTACATAATCCAGCAAAAGGAGAATATACTGAGAGACAGCGATGGAGAGCAAAGTTCTTTACCACTCTGATAGCAAAAGCCTTTATATTCTTGCTGTTTGCATAGTTTCTCTTTAGTTAAAGAGTTTTTACAGTATTTATGATGATGCTGTTTCTCCCTCTACCCCATTTCCATCAGTACAATCCCAGCTGTGGTTTTTTCTTCCTCTGCCATTGCACCCAGTGCACTGAGAGTTCCCATCTGGGCCAGCGGTTTGTGTGGGGAAGTGAATGCCCTGCTCTGTAATGCCACCCTGGATGCCAGCCCTGGTGTTGCCATCCTAGAGCAACTCAACATCTCAGGCTTGGGATGGCAACAGCAGAGAGTGGTTGTTCGTCTTGCAGAGCATAGGAACTTCAGCAACACCCCGAAAAATAAAGACATGATGTGAATAAGCTAAGACATCTACAAGGGAGGCAAATTATGTTGTTAATGTGCAATTACAGCAGTTCCTGAATTCCAGCTGTATGGCTGAATGAATACCCATCCCATTTCCTCACATTTACATTTTTTATGCTTCTTTTGATTATTTCTTAAGGATGCAAATCATTAAGAAACAGCAAATAACTGGGAGTTCTGCTCAAACTTTCTGAGAACAGTGTCATGTTGAGATTTGGGAATTTCAGAGAAAATGAGAACAACCAAAGACAAGTACACAATTTTTCTAGTGATGTAAACAAACCTGTAGCTCCTGCCTCCCTGGGAGGGGAGCTTCCTCTCTGTCAGCACAGACTCTTTCACTTGACTGAGCCTGGGGCTGGGGCTTGTGCAGGAACCTTAAATAACTTCTTCAGTGCTACTCTTCACTTTGAGCAAGATGGAACATGTCTGGAGCTATCAGTAAAGAGATGTGTTTATGTATCCTGAATGTGTTGCTTTTCAATGGCTTAGAATCCTTTACAAAAATCTTATCTAATGTCAAGAGTAAGGGAGGGGTCTCTGGTTGATTATAGGAAAAGTAAATACGATGGTTGTGCAAATAGTCACAGTTACTTTCTGCAAAGTAATTTGTCCTCAGCAGTGCCTCTGTTGTTCACCATCTGATTTCTTCTTTCAAAGTCAGACTGCTGAAGAAACTGAAGCTGATCCCTCTGATCCATTTGGGATGTATTTGCAGAAATAAGTAATCTCATTCCTAAAATAAAAAGTGGGGAAGCAGGGGATTAGACTAAAAATTCAAACTGATCTGTATTGGGTAGCCCTCACACCACAGGAGTCAGAAATCCTGATTTCAGAATGCTACATAAATATGTGTCTGGTTTATATTTTCCTCAGATGGTACAACTTCATTAATTTTGGTGTGGAAGGCAATTAAATGTGTGACCAGGGGCAGCTGTTTTCCATCAGTAGCTGAAGAATAGCTCATGAACCAGAAAAGACAGCACTGTCGTTGCAGGTTCACAGCAAAAGAGATACAGAGAGAGTGGAGGAAGTCCGGTGGTGCTGCTGTTTCCTTTTCAATTTCCCTTCCTGAGGAACTGAGGGTGGTGAAAGAGCACTGTAAGATCATGAATATCAAATTATACTCTCAGTAAGACATGGATCACCACAGGTTTCTGATGATCCAAGGTCTGTGGCTATGGGCTGCCTTTACAGCTGTTGGATTCTCTTTGATGCTCCTCAAACTACTGCACCAGGCAGAGGAGAGAGGGAGAGGACACCTTTTCCTGCCTTTGTGCCAAGCTGCTGCTGTTGTGCTTCTCAGCTGAGAAGGACATGAAGTTTGGAGCAGACTTGGGCACACGTGTTTGGACACAGAGATCTGGAATGGTTGCAGGGATCACTGCATGGAACAGATCTACTCCTCATTCAGCTTGTTTAAATCACAGAAGAGAACCAGTCTCAAAAGGAATTGGGCTAATCCTTTTTCCTACTTATGTCAAACAGTCCTCGCTCATTAAAAACTGGAATTTCTTTTTGCATGAAATGAGTAAGTCAGCATAGGCTGCTTACCCAGTTCTAACTCTGACTGCTGAGAAAGTAATTCTTTTATTTTTAGCAGGTTAAGGACCATCATTTATGCTAACCTTTTTTTTCTTTTGAATTCTCTTCTACAGATGCCTTCCAGAAATCTTTGGATGTTCGATATGTTACTATAGATATATAGTAAAATTTTGACAGCTTTCTTATTGCTCAAAACCTGAAGTTCCCTGCAGAGATCTTTTCTTCACTGTAGCTTTATTGCCAAGTTGTCAGAGCATTAATTAAACTAGAAGAATAAGGCATTGCATGTAATTTCCTATACTGGATGCCTTCGTGTCAGGGACATATCTCCATGGTAAGAACCTGTATATAAACAAAAAATAAGCCTGGCAACAGTAAAAAAGCTCATGCAGGCTTTCAAGCAAGAAATGTGGCAGAAGGAAATACAGAATTTAAAGGAAAGTATTTCTTGGGAAAATGAAGACCACTGAATACAGCAGTCATTAAGAAGAACAAATGTGATGATTTTGTTTGGCTATTTTGAGTATTCCAATGCTACTTTTAATTCCTATATTTTAGGTATTTATTGGCTCAAATCTAGAAAGTTTTCTTATTCTAAATCTCCCTCATTTATTACAGGTAGATTATATTTCTTAGTTCCTTAGTGGGATTATGGATTCTCTGTACAAGCACATAAAATTATGTATAGTAAAACTTTATTCCTTATAAACTGCTAATAATTTACATACTTTTTATTTTGCTGCATGGATCAAAATGTCTTCATAGACTATACATCACCTCTCAATTTTATGTGCATTTACTCTGCTGTTTAGAAGCCAAAAAATACAACACACATGTTGATGTTTTTCCTGCAATAAAATGAATAGATGCTCAAACTATAATTGCAATCCACCGTTTGCTAACCCTGCAGGCAGAGCCAAAGCACTATAGAAAAAGGAGTATTTTTCATTTTTTTTCCTCACATTTTCAGGTCTGTAGGTTTTTGAGACTCTTCACAAAATAAATTTGATCATTTGCTGTCAAACTGAAAGAAAAATATATTTTCAAGAGCTGAAAGGAGAGAAAATTGTGCTTTAGGGATTACAAGATGAAGGGGATAAAACTGTCTGGAGGATAAAACTGCTGTGGGTACACATGATCTTCCCTTTCTTCTTGCCATGTACGGAGCAGTTCCTGGGGGATTACATATAAAGACTCTCTGTGAAGGGGAGCACTGCAGCTGTTTGTACCTGGATGTGCCACTGAGGCGTGGGGCAAGCAGAGGGACACCATCCATCACTTACAGGCTTGTCTGTGGGCCTGGCCAAGAGCACAGGAGTGCAAATTTCTGCACCACTGAAGAGGGACCTGGAGAGCACCAGGAGTGTCTTCCTTCTCAGCCAAACACAAGAGCACTGGCAGTCTCTCAACACATTATTTGAAATGTTTTCAGGCTTGAAAAGTCCTTGCTGTTGTGAGGAAGCTCTGTTAGCTCCATGCATTTCTGGGCTGGAGCTGTGTAGCTGCTCTCCATACCAGCCTTCACTCCTCCTCCAGGAGCTCCATGTCCAAGGTGGGCAGTGTGGCCAGAGGTCCTGGTGTCTCTGGCATGACTGTATTGTTGTAGACAGGTAGAAGGAGTGGCTGTGCTGCCAGGAGCTGCTTGTAGCAGCATATGTAGTACGTTCCCCTTTTCTTGGTGTCCTCGTAGAATCACAGAATGGGCTGAGTTGGAAGGGACCCATCAGGATCATTGAGTCCAACTTCCAGCCCTGCACAGGACACCCCAAGAGTCACACCCCGTGCTCAAGAGCATTGTCCAAACACTTCCTGAACTCTGTTGGGCTGGTGCTGTGACCCACTTCGCTGGGGAGCCTCTTCCAGTGCCCAACCACCCTCTTTGATGAAAAACCTGTTCCTATTAGCCTGCCTAAAACTTCCCCTGACACAGCTTCAGGCCATACCTGTGGGACCTGTCACTGTCACCACAGAGAAGAGATCAGTGCCTGCCCTTCCTCTTCCCCCCATGAGGAAGTTGTAACTGCAGTGAGGTCTCCCCTCAGTATCCTCCAGGCTGAACAGACCAAGTGACCTCAGCCACTCCTCACATGGCTTCTCCTTCTTGCCTGTCACTGGTATTCCAGGTGCATGTGCAGCAGCACAGTGTGGGTGCCAGTCTCCAAGTTACACTTCAGCAGAGCAATTTCACACTTGTGCTACTTCAGTCATGCACAAAAACTTCCCAATAAATCGTCTAAGACACCTGGCTGGCTGTTTGCTGAGGAGTCAGTGTCCAGGTATTTTATATCTCAGGCACCCTATGAAGCTGTACCTGGGAGCCCAACAGCGACTCAAGCACACCCTGAGGATTTTGGGCCTGCCCTGCAGAGGTGGGTGTGATGTCTCCTCCTTCAGCTTGAAATGTCACCTTCAGACAGTCTAGGCTAGGGTAGTCAGGAGGTCAGTTTATTGCTGGGCACCCCAGGCACAAGCAGGGAAAGTTAAAGTTCAGTTCTACAGCATTGGGCCATTCTCACAACCTCCTCTGAAGTGTCAGAGTGACAGCATGAGCCTCCTGCTTAGAAGAGGCAGATTTTCAGCACAGCTTCTGCCACGGGGCGAGTTTCCCTGTGCCTGTCCTCGGAGCTGTGTCTGCCAGCAGGATGCACAGGGGCTTGTGTTCCTCTGCAGAGCTCACCTCCACCTGAGGTAAGGGACAGCGCTGAGGTATCTCCATGTCCACTGCGAGGTTTGATGTCCTCTCTAGCTCCTGGCCTGCCATCCCCATTGCTAAAGCATCCCCAACATTACTCAAGCACTTGGATTCCTCCTCTTCAAAAAAAGTCTTTAAAAATTATTCTTTAAAATTTTCTGGTAAATAGAGTTAATCCCCTAAGAGAGGAAGACTTTAAGTTGCTTAGTGGTGAGATCTTTTATTCATGAGCAGCATACGCCATACATTCACTCCCTCACTCAAGTCTCAAGCATTATTTCAGGCAGAAGAAAGCACACTGTAGGCTTTTGAACAATCTGAAAATGTGTAATGAAGTGGCAACACATCTCAAAGGCAATAACCTGCTGAAACATTACAAGCCTTTATAGTCAGTGGGCATTTTAAAGCCCTAACTTGTAACCAACAGAACTTTGTTATTAAATGATTACTTTTATGTACACAGAACTTTTCTCCGTATGTGTATTGAGTGAATCCTAATGATTAACTGCATCAATGCTTTTTCTCATCAACTACTTGGTTTTTAACTTACAAGATCCTTAACATAATTTTCTCTAGTACATCCAGTAATTCTCTTTCTTTTCTGGGTGTCCCAAAGAGGCATACAAGAGTTCATAAATCTAGTACAAATTTATAACCTGCTGTTTCCCCTCTCAGATATACATTTTTAAAACACAGGTGAAATACAAAGCCTGGGGAGTGCAAAGGTTGGTCTCTTCAATTAATTTAACCCTTGTCTTTGTGGAAAAATAAAGCACAGATGAAAAGTCTGTAGGAAAACATGCTAGTTCAGTCTAACTGCCTAGGTTTGGCTACTAAGCGTATTTAGTTATCAGGAGGATTAGTTCATTGTTGCTGAAATTTTAGCTTTGATCTCTCATTATAAGTTTTTTAAATTCTGAGGATTAACTACATTTGAGGGGAAGATCCAAAGAACTTTTCCGACTCCAGTGGGTTTTGAAGGAAGCCACCTGAGGTAAATGATAGGAGAGCCTATCTCTGCATCTTGATCCCTGGAAATGGAATTGACCTTTTCTCAGCTCAATTACAGATCAGTTTATATAAATATATCTTAATGTTCGACCCCAATCTCCTTTGTGTGCCCTGGTGCAGTTGGCCTGTGAATACCATGGCCTCCTATCAGCAAAAGGAGACAAGATATTTGCTCAGATGTTCAGAGTCAACAGCCCAGCAGAGATGGCCCCAGCTGAGGCTCTAACTGGGGCAGTTGAAAAGCTTGGACCAGCTGTGTGGAGCTGAGTGAAGCTTTCTGCTTGTCACCTTTGGTACTCAGCCACCGATACTCCAAATTTTGCATTTAGCAGTACTTCACAGCTGGATGGATTTTGAAGGTGGTGTTTCTCTTCCAGCTGTAGTTTCTTCATCAAGGATAAAGCAGCCTCCTGTGCCCAACAAATGCAGTTTTTTCTCCTGCTGGGGGAGTAGTACAAGGGCTCAAATGAGAGCTGTGCTACTAAATATGCAGTGCCTGGGGAAATCCAGCTCCCGTGGGCACCCATAGATTCAGCACCCCTGATCCTCATGGGCTGTGTGAGGCTGAAGAGCATAAGCCCCAGCTGAGCATGTCCAGGCCTTCCCCATTACCCACAGTAAAAGGGCTCAGTCCCACAAGACTCAGACCTACCTCCTCTTGTCAGTGGGTCTGGTCCTGTCTCCCTCCAGCCCTGTGCCCTGTACCTCTGCTGTTTTCTTTGTGCCTGTTTTGGAGCTGATCTCGCCCCACTGAGACCCTAAAACTAACTCAGCCAAAAACCCGAAAGCTTTCTGCCATGTCTCAGGGATGGGTGAGAAGGGACAGGGAAGGGTGTGCTTTGGTAGCCACAAGCCATTAGGATCAGCTCAGGTGTCCCCAAAACCAAACCTTAAATGTATACAGCCCCTCCTGTTTCCCTACACGGATGTTCCTTGCCCTTGGCCAGTGGCATAGCTTGGACGCTTCTAGCCGGTCACTATAAATAGAGATTATGATCAAAAATACCATTTAGGATTAATTATCCCCTTAGTCTTCCAAAGGGGGGATTCTGTATTCATGTTTGGGGTATCTTCTTAAGGAGTTGTAGACAAGCTTATGCTGCCCATATGCTGTACATACGAGACTACTAAACAGACAACACTAAAGCTATTAAACCTGCCCTTTTCATGAATTTTAAATTCATTGGCAACGTTTTTTAAAATCACACTCTAATCTTTCAGAGAACAGAGCCTCTGCTTAGGATGTTGCTCCAAGGAGAACCAGCCACCATGCAAGGTGTCCTCTTGATTTATAGCTACAGCAGCCTGAATTTCATATAACATGATAATATCCTATAAAGTCTCAGAGCTCTACACTGAGTCCTGCATAGATAACTGGTTGAGCAGTACGTGAAGACAGGATATGATAATAATGTCTTCAGCATGAAACGATGCTGTTTGAGATGCCATACTTCTTGGATGTGGGAGCTGTAATCCTATTATCAGTCATCAACAATAAACGACACCATTGTAGATATTCATTTTCTGGAGGTGATAAAGAAACAGCCTAGCCAGCATGCTGAGGTTTCACCTGCTATTTCCTTGCAGATTTTCTCTGCAGATCTCTGCCCATCTGCAGATTTATTTTTTTTTTTATCACTGTAAGTAAGAGGACATTTACTTCACTGGTTATTATTTCAAGCCACCAGTTGTATTTCAGCATTGATTTGGGGAATTCTGTTCCAGGCCTTGGGGCTGTCTCCCATGGCATTCTCCTGCAAGAGACAGGTGCAGAGGGCAGGATGGTTTGTGGGTACATTAATGTCTGCACCTATGGGGATGGGTAACAAAGAACAGCAGTGAAATCTGCCATAAATTACCTGAGAGATGTCAAGAAAGGTAGGCAGGTAACAGCCAACTGACAGTGCCAAGCAAACAGATGAGTTTTCATCATCTTCATGCCTAGCCCATCCTTTCCAGCTATGGCATACTTTTTGATTACGCTATGTTATTTTACAGCCAGTATGAAATATTTAGGGCTTTAAATTTACATAGTCATAAGACACACCACTTTGCAGTACATCTTACAATTCAAATACAGGAGCTGTATAATTACATATGTCCACAAAATTTTATTAGTGGAGAAAACATAATTTTACTTCTGCGCATTGTTGGAAATTATTTCTATAATGAAATCATAGGAAAAATTTCTTTAATTAAGTAGAAGTGTAAATGAATGAATTAGGTTATCCCTCTTTAGACTTCATGTGCTGGGGTTGCAGCTGTGCTTAGATTGGCTGTTTGCCTTCCTGTCTTCAAGCAACCCGTGCAGCAAAGCAGACTGAGAGAGATGTCAGTGCTGCAGCTCACTATGCTGCCCATCAGGTGCAGATTTATGCATGCCCAGTTGCTTTGGTCCTTTCTTAGCAACTTTGAGGAACTGCTGCCCGCTGCAAAGATAGAGCTGTTCATTGCCCTCACAGCCTTTCTTGACCATCTACAGGACTCCTAACTGTCCACAGTCCAAGGAAGTCCAAGGCACAGCCTTGCTGTGTGAATAGGAAGGTTACCATTTACTTTTCTCCTGGGGATGAGTTACTGCACTGCTAAGTGTGAGCTTTCCCTGTGACAGGCTGATGCAGGGGCTCCCTTCCCACCCGCCCCTCTGGTCCTGGGTGTTTTTGACCCGTTTGCAGGAGGAGGTTCACCTGAACTCGCCCAAATTCACTTCTCCTCTGTTTTCTTTCTTCCCTATCTGCTTATTTCCCCCACATTTCCCTACCTTCACATATGTACAAATACAAACCTCCAGCACCTAACTCTGGTCACAGATGATGTTTTTGGGTCAGTGCCTAGGACATGTGCTAGTGCCCATTCCACAGGTTCCCACCTCTTCCATTGGGCACTTTCTCATGTGGGAAGGGATGTGGCAAAGGAAAGTGGACAGTGTTTGTCCAGCATGGAGCTAACCTTGGAGAAGACCACAGAGGGAAGAGGCTTAAACAATCTTCCATGACTAAAGGGAGAGATGGAAACAGTATTTCCAGAGAGAGAGAGGTCCTCCTGCGTTTCTACTGTGCACATTTTTAGCCTTTTGCATATCCACTCTTTCCCCAGCCACAGTCACCTTTTCTTGCTAATCAGTAGCACAGATGTCAGTGAATTGCTTTCTCATTTGGAAGATGAACATTTCACACTCCTCTTGGCTGGGAATCACAGGAGGCCCTGCAGCTCCTTGCACAGCACCCCATGCTAGCACCATTGCTACGGGCTAGTTTACTTTGCTAAACCTTGCACTGGACACCTTACATGTTGACACAATGAATTCCTATACAGAATGGCCTTTCAAAATGGCATTTTTGTAAAATCAACTGTTACCAATCGTTTAAAAACACACATGGGATCAAAGTTCTGTTTATCCCAGGTTTAATAATTACCTTAGCAATGCAGAGCTGAGCCCAGTGGCACAATAAAATTTCCTGTCCACTTTGACATCTTGTATGTTGATGTTGACTTGTGACTTCAGTCACTATTTACAAATATTGGCCTGGGAGGTCCTTATAGATCAAAATAAATTATATTATCAGGAAAGCGAAAATGGATGAACCCTAGGAAACTGGCCTCAATCTGACAAAAATACCCTCTAAATTAAACAGGTGGTGGAGCTAAGCATCTTCTCCAGGATTTTGGTCCCCTGTGATCTATTGAGGAAGAGATTTACATTTATTGGAGCTGAAGTATTCATTACGGTACAGTTTTTAAATGCAACCTACAGAACACTAACAAGAGGTGAAACCAGGGTCACTCTTTAACTCATGGATCAATAAATCTTTTCCATCTTTGAACTGTAATGTCAAATGCCATTGCCTAAAAATTCTTCAACCAACACTCCAATCTATATCCATTACGGCTATATTCTCATTTTAAGGTACAAAGAGTGTGCACATCATCTCAGCTACACTTCCCAGCTGTTTATGTGAGTTCTTTTGCTTGCAGGCTAAAGCATATTCTAATTTCAACATCTATAAATAAGTAAATATGTTCTGATTCACATTAAACATCTATAAGTTTCACATTGACAGTGCAGTAATTATTCTCCAACTCTTCCATTTCTTAATAAGAATAAAACCTTTGCCTAAACTCCATATTCACAGTGACAACACAACGTTAACATCTTTGTAATTCAGATAAGCAAGATCTTCTTTAAGAAATTCAGGGGGAAAATATGCAACCTGACAGAACAGCATGAAGCTTCCACATGAGAATCCTAGGAGAAAATGTCTACATATTTCAGAGTAAAATCAAAGGAAGCCATTATAAAAGAGCACATTGTCTAAAATGTGTTGAAATGAGACATGTATTTATTCTCTCCCTGAGGTAAAAACCCGTACAACTTTGGGTTAACAATCCATAAATTATCAAGTCATTTCTCACTTGTGGAATAAATAGCATCCAAGAGTGTCTGCATCCACACATCAGCTGAAGCTGGAGAAAGCTGAATTTACAAAACATTGAATCAGGAGGTATGTGAGACTCAGTCAACAGCACAAAATCTAGTGACTACAACAAGGAATATTACAGCTAATCATCGGGTTTTCAACTTTTCAAGAGTTTCTGCTGCAGTTCATGGGGTGCTCAGGACCCCTCTGCAGAGCTTGACAGAAGAGCAGGCAAAACCAGAGAGTGAAGTGAGTGTAGAGGATGGAGGAGCCAAACAGACTGACAAGACATAGCCTGGGCAGCAGCTCTTGTTTCAGACATGTTTAGTGATGGTATTTTGGGGCCACTAATGAAGTTGGGATGGTCACAGGTGGTTGATGTTATTTGAATTCCTGGCTGAGCTGTGCATTTCCCTCCCAAAGCCCAGCCCTCATCCTGGTGGCTGTCCCATGTGGATGCATGTCAGTATTCAGACAAGATCAGCAAAGCTGGAGTCCTCCCACCTACTCCATGAGCCAGTGGTGAGGAGGGTGCCCACCTTCTGCAGAGTCCCAGGCTTAGAAGCCTTGATGGTAAAAGCACAAACCAAAGTGTTTCAGCACAGTGTGTCCAGGAGCCTCAGCCCACGTCCCTTCCAGGTCCTGCCCTCTCTGGGACATTGCTTGAGCAAAGATTCCTGTGTTGGGATGAGCACCCTGTCAGCCAGCCTGCAGAGCACAGAGGAAAGGGCTTGTGACTTGTCACAATGCATATTCAGTCCATATGCAAATGGGTGGTCAGAGCACCTCACAGGAGGCATCTGGCTCCTGCAGAAGCCTGGCCCAGCCTGGTGGTGGTCCACAGTGCCCTGGAGCAGGACTGAGATGCTGCCAGGATAGACCCTGGACCTGGGAGTGTTCTGACAGCACAGCTGTAGCATCACTGTGGATCAGCCCTGAATTTCAGAGCATGTCAGCATTTACCTTCTGCCTTCTGATTAATGAACTCTCGGCCTCATTGCATATTTTTAAGGGCAGGTATCCAGAGGCTGGATCACAGGGTGTATCCTCCTGGTACTGAAGAGGTGCCCATGTTGGCAGACTCTGGAGGAACCACAAATCATTTGCCTGTGGAGGATATAACTGGACCTCATCCTGCAGCACTCAGAGGGTGAGTGCTGGGCCTCTGAGGAGACATGAACTGGGCCAAGAGCATCAGAGCTAGAGATAAACACGAGTAAACACAGGCAAACAAATTACAGAGGGGAACAAGAAACCGACAAAGATGAATGTGGCAAATGAAATGTAAGCAAGTGTGTTAATGCGGGTCAGAAAAAAACTTAAAAAATCTTGTACTGAGGATATTAAAATTGCACTCCCTGGTGTGTACCTACCTGCACCTCTCTCCTAAACATTATTTCTGCTACATTTGCCTTGAATTAAGAAAGAGGTTTTTCATCTTTGAAGCAGTCAGACCTGCAATTACACCGACCCAAGTTTTGCATGAGGTAATATTTTTTCCTGCCTTAAACACAATTTGTACTCAAAATGAACTTGTTAAATAGTCTGTCATCTTGCATTTCCTTCTGTATAGAGCAGACAACACCTGAATAGTTAATGAACTGCAGTGCAGTTTAATCAGAGTGGGAAAAATAGTATTTCAAACAAAGAACATAGTAATCCCCTCCAGTTTCTCTCACTGCCTCCAGCTTCCTGCACTAGTCACTTGGTTGCCAAGTCACTCTGCACATTTTGAGTCCTGAGCCAACTGGCCCAAGCCCCAAGGGTGCACACACATTTTGGGAGGTGATGCTCCCCATCACCTTGCCTCACAAGCAGCTGTTTAGGCCAAGGCAGTGTGCCCCAAGTCATGGACCAGCAACCCCAGCCCTGTTCAGGCTGTGCAGCCCCAGTGTTTCAGCCTATATAGAGGCTTAAAAGGCCTGGATGCTTTATTCACCCAGTAAGTAATTTACTATGACATGTTCATACCGGTATACAAGAGCACTGATGTGCCTCCAGTTGTAGTGCTGAACCCAGAAATTTTGCTCGGAGGAGTCATAACCTGCAGTAGGAAACGGCTCTGGAGATATACACTGGAGTGCATGTTGCAGAGCTCTGCCAAATGTGATATTACCAAAATAGCTTTTGTTCCAATACATTGGGCACATAGAACAAAAAATATTGCCTATTGTGTGGGTTGTAAGTTCCCCTTTGTATAAAATATGAATAACATTTCTTGACTGCGTTTGTGAAATGCTTTGTCCCTGGGCACAGAATCTATACACAGCCACAGCATTGCCGTTATTTATGAGTTTCCTTAAGCACCAGGAGTTATGAAGATGTACTTTTACTTTGATCCTTCACAGACCCAGTAGCCTGCAGGAAGAATACAATTCATCAATGGTTTTGTTATGTGTGTCACTGTAACGGAGGGCAGGAATGAGATACAGCATTCCTCTGCCACCTGGGATCATCCGCTACCCAGCAGCATGAAGGCGGATGGGTAACATCCTCTCAGCAGGTGAACTGCGTGAAAACACAAAGAAATAAAGTGGTGATTGTGGCTGGGAAGTGGCCGTTAAGGAAATTTAATTCAGCTGACTGTGATGAGTAAAGATGCCATCAATAGTTCCCGCTACTGGCCAGTGAGTTATTGGATATGTGATTTCCACAATCTAACTCCCTTAGCACATTGCTGTATTAAATCTTTTGTGCTTTTGTTGTTTTATCCCTAAAGAATATGAGAAAGGTGAATTGCTGACTTTCCACATCTTGCTTTGGCTGCAAATGGAGCTTCAGCTCCTCAGGGCTTCGGCTCATGGGCAGTGAAGCAAACAGCGACGGCAGGTGAAGATGGAGCTGTCTCCCACCTGCCTGCCAGAGGTTACTGCTGCTCTAATGGTGTCAGCAGCAGAAAATATCTGCCCAAGTCAGCTCAAGCTGGGGCACAAGGGTGGAGCAGCAGAGATGTAGGTGCTGAATCAGCTCTGTTTTGGAGAGCAGAGGGATGCTAGCAGCAGCACAGGTGCAGGGCAGGGCAGGGCAGGGGCCACTGCAGGACTTGTTTAAGAAGCTATGCCAAAGCCCACAAGCACATTTTGCACTTCTTTCCCCACGATTATGTTTTGTTGGCCAGTAATCTTCAAAAGAGGGAGAAATCCAGTATTGTAACCTCCCTATTACCCACATTAAAGGTCGTATTTTTCTGAGCCTGATGTTAATTTCATTAGTTGGGCTAATGATGGGGCTGGGCTTTAGTAAGCACAAAGTAATACTAAATCAAACAGATGCATCTTGCTTAAACTCAATATTATACTCAAAAGAAGTAAAATTGCAAAAACTGAATGAAAATAGCACAAGAAGTACCAGGAGCAAACTGCAGTCCCTCTGGTTCAGTCCATGCATTTTTGGTGTGGGGAGAAGAAAATACAATAGACAATAGGGTGCCATGGGACAGAATAACACAGCCAGGCAGGGTCCCCATGACTCATACCCAGAAGATCTTTCCTCAGGAGTGGGAGTCATAATGACCCACAACAAACCATTGAAACCCGCTAAATGTCGCAAGTGTCTCTGAAGCCACATTAACTTCCCGCAGCGATGATTTTTCTAAATACGTGACATCGTGCTTTGTTCTGCTCCCTGCCAAACACATTTAAAGGCACTACCTTGACTCCCCTTTGAGAGCTCTGTCTGAACCACTCATTTCTCTTTGTCTCTCCCTCATCCCCCTCCCCAGCACTGGGCGATGCTCTCTTCACTTCCAGGAGAAATGACAGCAGCATTCTGCTTCTTGGAACAATGTTCTGGTTTATCTCCAGGAGTCAACAGTAGGTGGTTTACTTTTTGGCATTTCTGTCTCCTTTTTGTTACTTTTCTAGGCCATTTGCCAAAGGGAAAAAAAACCCAACCCTGAATACTATGCTTTGCATTTCTACATCTTCTTCCATTCAAGGCTTCTCAAGGGTTTGACAAACACCCTTTAATTTTGAGCCAGGCTGCTGGCAGGTGGATGCAGCCGCTCTGGCTTCACCCAGGAAATGCTTCCCTGGGCCAGTCCCTGGGTGGGACACAGGTGTTCAGCTGCAGGAGAGCTGCAGATGTGCAGGGTAAAGGCAAAGGCAGCTGCAGGCTGAGATGAGTTTTCCCCTCCTCCTACAAGCCAAAGCTGTGTTCATTTCACACTTGGACACAGTGCTGGTGATGCCTCTGCCAGTAAAAGTCCTGTTGGGAGTCTCCAGGTCAGATGGCCACTGGTCTCTCTCCCAGCCCTGGGTGCCGTGGCTGGTCACTCAGCGAGGGGGGGGCAGAGAGGACAGGCAGAGCTGGTCACAGAGCAGAGACCACCAGCAGCTCTGGGCCAGGGCTGCTGCTGCAGCTGCACCTGCAGCAGTGTGGGAGTGACACCCATGCCTGGAAACACAGGATTTCCAGATCTGTGGTGGGGAATTAAGTCTGTGTGTACAGCTAATAAAGATAACTCCTTTCCTCTTATCTTACTGGAAGGAGGATCAAGAGAAAGGCCAAGAAATTAGCCAGATAGTGTTGCCAGGAGCAGTGCTCTGAGCCCCCTGTGACAGCTGATAAAGGCTGTTGTGACCACGAAGCAGCAGAGACAATGCTGTGCCCCCAGCCCTGCCTGAGAGCAAGAGGGGGAGGAGATGTGAGTTACCAGTCTCCCCAGGTCACTTTGGAGACATCCCCTGCCTTCTCCTTAGGGACACAAGCTGGTGTTGTGTGCTCTTGCGTCACACATCCTTTCAGAAAGAATTTTGGAGACAGAAGTCCACACCCCTGAGAATTTCTTCCAAATTACACAAGTGTAATTTGAAGAAGAAGATCATGGAGAAGATCATGGCACAGCAGCCACCTTGACAGTTCAGTTGCATGTACCAGGGGCAGGACAGGGGCTGTAGGGACATACAGGCACGCAGGCTGATCATGGAATTTATTGTAGAAGGAGCTACTATTGGTGGCAGAAGTTCATATGTGCATATATGAACTTGAGCAATGAGGCTGCACTGGAGTTACCGAGGTTCTCTGTGAGGGGCTGGGGCATCCTGGGAGGCTTCAGATGGACTTTGAGAAAACAGAATAAATGTAAAGATGAGCAAGGATCTCACAGGTGCTCTCTAGGATTTGTTCCAACCCCATAAACACCCATCAGAAATCTTTAAACCTGTTGCAAGTCAACACACAAGGACCTGGCAGTGTATTTTAAGACACCACTTTCACAGGTTCATCCCCTCCCCTCAGTGGCAGCTCTCCAAGAGCCTGCTCAGTTTTATGAGTGTTGTGTGTCTTCACACCATTGTGTCTGTGTCATACATGAAATAGGAGAACCCACATCTGCTGGGGCACTTCTCTCTAAGTGCTTCTTGAGGGGTAACCAAGGTGTGGAAGAGTGAGCAGGGAGCTCACTGGACTTAGAGAGCTTGATCTGCTCAGCTCATCAAAGAGACAGATGAGAGGAGACCTCTTCACAGCTGATGTGCCTTCACAGGGAGACACCTCTACTGTGACTCTCTCTTGGAGAGAGAGCAATAAATACAGTTTCTGGCCAGAAAGCCCTGATCTGGAGCTCCATGTTCCTGTTAGAGCCCTGTGATCCACCTCACCATGCATTGGGATGATGTCAGGAGCCCCTTTGCACTTAAAAGTTGTTGAAGCAGACTCCAACACAGACCACTTCATATCATTATTGTAAAGGGAGCTTGGTAGCACTGCCACCAGTATCTAACCCAGTCACACCCTGAGCCTGCTGCCTGTCCTGGGCCAGCTGATACAGTCTCATGTTAAAACTGGAGGAACAGATTTCCCCAAGAGAAGCGTGGGGCAGAGATGGGAGCCTGGTAGTTTTCTCACAATGTTTGGATCACTCCTTAGCAGTATAACCATAATTACTCTTGGGGCTCAAAGTGCTATGGCCTCTTTTGTACTTTATATCATACAATACATTTTCATCGACAATCACTCTGAGCAGATTCTCAGTGACCTTCTTAAAGAGAGCTAGGAAGTATATTTGACTTATAAGTGATGAATTTTAGACTTCTTGTGGAGGATTTGGAATAATGAAAAATATCTGCTTATTCTATAATATTCTGGCTTATCTTAATACTTTGCTTTGCTGCTAATAAGAATTAAGATTATTTTAAATTAACCTATGAATCTGATTTTCCAACCAGTCTTATTTTGGTTGAAAAAGTCATTTTGTGGTTCACAACTGAAGTGGAAGTTCCATTCCCAACTTTCTTACTGTATTCACATCATCACTGCATGTTGGCCCTGTGTTCTGTTGTGATGATGTATTTCTTGGATAGTACTTGCTCTGAAAAACAACTAATTTTACAGCTTGTTAACAGATAAAATTAAATAAAAGTAGCATGACTATGCAGTTCTGGGGGTACGAGACTGTGATGAGATATTTTCAATAAATTAAGTGTGCTGGGAAAAAGAAAGAAGTTACCCACTGGTTGTGTTCTGTTCCCATGTTTTCATCACAGCATCATCCATTTCACATCACCCATACCATTACACCCATGTGTTGTTATCTTCAGCCTTGGGCCCACATGTGTGTGGCTTGAAGGGTTCCTGAAGCAGAGACAGAGGTGGCTTTTTGCCCAGAGTGCACCTCCACAGCTCAGGCTTGCTGCTCCTGGTGCCTGGCTGCCCCTGCATGGCAAGGCAATTACTGACCACTGGGCCCAGGAAAGCACACACACACTCTCATACTCACACTCAAACTCACACTCACACTCACAGTCACACTCACGCTCACTCACACACATACACTCACACACACTCACACTGACACATACCCAAACACACACTCACACTCACTCACAGACACTCACACCCACACCCACACACTCACACTTACACACTCACAGACACACAGACACACACATACACTCACTCACACACACTCACACATACTCACACACACTCACAGTCACACTCACGCTCACTCACACACATACACTCACACACTCACACTCACTCACAGACACTCACACCCACACCCACACACTCACACTTACACACTCACAGACACACAGACACACACATACACTCACTCACACACACTCACACATACTCACACACACTCACAGTCACACTCACGCTCACTCACACACATACACTCACACACTCACACTCACTCACAGTCACACTCACACACTCACACTCACACACGCTCACACTCACACTCTCACACTCATCCCTTGTGTCTCTCTCCGGTGCTCAGCCAGCCTCTGCTGCCGGGCTGCTCTGGGGAGCCTGTTCATGTCAAAAGCCACAGCCAGGCTCCCACTCCCACCTCAAAAGATCCTCTTTAAACACAGAAGGAAAAAAAAAAGAGAAAAAAAAGACAGTTCAATGCATAAAGTGCAGCGACTCAGTCACTGAGGGCGAGCAACACATTAACCCCTATGCCGATGGGCTGAAGAACAAATCTGAGAATTCGGTGGCCCCTGTGACCGGGTCTCACATAAGTTACGAGCTCTGACACCCCCGTGTCTGTCCCTGCGGCTCAGGGAGCGGGGGATGGATCCATCCTCCATCCTCCATCCTCCATCCTCCATCCTCCATCCTCCATCCTCCATCCTGCTGCATGCCCCAGCCCAGCTCCCAATCACCATCAGGGTCTGCAAAACTCGTGAGTATTTTAAATAGCTTTGATGCAGCTACCATTCAGCCTTTGCTCAAACTGTATTTGCAGCTGCAGCTGGAGAGCTTTTGCAGTAGCCAGTAGGCAAACAAAATATATCCTGCAAAATGCTTGTGGTCCCACGGGCTGCAGTTGTGTGTCTTAGATAAAAGTGTTGAATCTTGTGTCTCCATGCTCAGGTCCACTGACATGCACTCACAAATTGTGTATTTTAAATGCATTTTAAATACAGCCAGGATAAGAAAAAGCCCTCTAAACCTGCAGTAAAATGTGTTTCTAGCTCTCTGCAAGTTTAGTGGTTGCTAAATGAAAGAGAAGGAATATATTTTCTGAGACTCTTAAAGTTTAGTGATCATTAAATAAAGCAAAAGGAATATCTTTTATGGACATCCACAGGATTTACTTCCCACTTTTCTTCACAAAGTAAACTGTTAAAACGGTCCTGGACTGTTAGCCCTGTGTACTTTGGGTTCTTGGGGTTACTGAAGTTAGAATACCAAAGGGGAGAGATAAATTAGGCAGTAAAATGGACTAGGAGTTTCTTTTGTGATCACTGACATTTCAAAAATTCTTCAGATAAAGGCTACCCACGATAAATATTTGCAAGTTAATGAAAGCCTTGGAAACTTCAGTATGCAGATGTAACATGGTTAAATACCCATCATTTATTCATGGAAAGCCAGAGCAGCCAGTGGATAGTAGGACAGAATACTGGACATGAGTATTTGTTGTGGGAGATACCTCTTTATGCAAGATGTGTGTATTTAATGTACACTGAAAATCAGATCCACAAAATAAGGTCAAACATTAGAATTGTAAATAACCAGAGCCAAGCTAAATTTCCTTAAATATACTTAGGGATGCTTCTCACACAGTGCTAATAGGGCACAGCAGCCCCATGGATCAGAAACAGACAAAAGTATATTCTTATGCCTGTATTGCATCCAATAAAATACATTAAGGGAAACATCATCCAAATTAGGAATATGTAAAAGCAAGAACCATAATGAACGTTGTGTATTTGTCTTCAGCAATTTTTATTTTTATTCGTAATAGATAACGAGATTAATTTTAAGCTCAGAGTCCCTCCCACTACCTACTTTTCTAAGCATAAGCAGAGAGTTAAATCTCTAGATTTACATCTCTAAAGAAATACCATAAAATATATAAGATATTGAACACTAAAACTTTCTACTCTTTGAAAGTATTTACCCTTAAATGCTATTGTTAAACTAGACAATAGAAAGTTTTAAATACTTGCTTGCTAGTATGGAATAATTTTTAAATCCTATATTCTTTTTAATGGCTACGAGATCAATAGTAAATTTAAGGGTTTAGGCTCACCTATTTGATAGCATCAACAGTGTTTCTAAAGAAATGCTTTTCTGAAAAAGAAAAGCCTTTTAATATTCTCTTTTATATTCATACCTCAATAAAGTTAATAAGCAATACAGAAATACAAGTTTAAACCCACTTGAATGAAATGCACTAAAAGAGAGAGAAAAATGTGTAAAGTTCTGTTTTCAGATGAAATCATGAGATGTCAGTTTACAGAACAGTGCATATTGTAGCAGCCCACTGGAAAATGGAGCAGCCAAACAGCTGCTATTGTTCCTACCCTAGAAAAAATTAAGATCTCGTAATAACACAGGCATGGAAGTTGCCTATAATTTCACATTTAGGCCTTTGTTTAGAAATGACTTGGGCCCTGCTTAAGAGCAAAGTTCATGAAACTGGCAAAGCAAGACTGCTTTATTATCTGACTGTGACAAGTCCTGTGCACAAAAAAGGGATTCATCCCAAAGGGTTATTTGGCATGGCCAAGGCAACTCCAGAGTGCCAGGCCTCTCTGGTAAATCCCTGCATAAATAGGAGAAGAAAACAAGAAGGCTGCATGAACTGAAGACTTTGTTTTGGAAGAAAAAGCGAGATCAGTTAGCTATTAATTTCTTTTTACTTCCCTGTCCAGCATTCACAGGTCAGAGGTTTCCACTTTGCTGAAGCCAAACTTTACTTACACTGAAGCCTCAACTTCACTGATAGACCCAAGAGGGGGGTCCATCTTACTTTAGCATGGTCAGACCCATGCTCCTGCTTCTTTCCTTGGCTGGGATTATAAAGAAACCCCACACACCTTGGGATGGCTGAGGGAGGGCTTTCCAGCCTGCAGGAGAAGTGCATCGATGGATTGACAGCCCACCTGTGCTGGGCAGGCATCCTCCATCCTAACAATTTGTTGAGCTCTGCTTTGTGTGTACATCTGACTGCCAAGGGGAAAGACATACAAAGACAACACTGAGTGCTTGTACAGATGAGTAGAAAATACAGATTTGGTGGAAAAATCTGGCTCTGGAAAGTCCACTTTATAGCTTCTTAGTGTGAGAAATCAAAAGTGCCCCAGCTTGCTGTCCTGCTTTCAGATGTTACATGCTATACCACAATGGATAAATGATACATGCCATTTGGTGTTCCATGTCACTTTCTTATTTGCAGCTGATTATGTAGAAACCCTAGGCATTTTCCTTAATTTTTGTCATAGAAAGCTGCTGAAAGCAGGGGACAAGATTTACATCAGGACTCTCCACAAGGTGACAGTGACAAAAGTGTTTTTCTACATTCTTCCATGAAAGCCTTTGCCCAGACCCAAGGAGCTTGGACAAAGCCCCTTATTGCACCATGGTACTTAATAGTTCCCCAACCTGCCCATATCTCTTCAAAATTATCTGCTGTGGCCATGTTAATAAAGTAGCTACTTGCCTGCTAATGTTTTTCAATTCTGCTTTTGGGGTGTGAGCTCACTCCCTGAATGAAGTGAGCAGCTCTACTGCCTGAATAATCACTTCCTCAAATTAGTATGGACTGCAGCCACGTCCATCTGTGCTGTGATTTCCCACTACCACCCATGCTTCAAAGAGGCCTGTACCTCCTAAGTAATTATCTGCATTCCACTATTGCATTCTACATTGCAGACAACAGTCTTTACTCAGTTCTCATCTCAATTTATTCCTCGTTGTTTTCTGTGTTAAAAAACATACTTCATAAGGGGTGAAAGCTCATGGTAACCTCCATCCTGCAGCATTATGTAGGTCCTGTCTTTAATAGAGAATAATTGTAACTTACACAAAGATCTTGGATCAGACAAGAGAGAAAATAAAGATTATTATGATTTTAAAAGCTTTTATTCCAGTTCCAGGAAGGTTGGTCTTAGAGACTCTTCTTAAATAATTGTTTTGATGTTATTAATAATTATATCTTAGCCTTGCTGTCAGTAGTAGAGGTATGAAAAATTCTGGCCAAAGATGTTTCATAAACCCCTTGCCTTCAAAAATCAGGTACTGTATTTATTCAGAGTAGTGAGGGGACATGAAGCCAATGCAAAATCCCACTGGGATGTGGCTGGCCCCTGTGAGATGGGGGGACAGCCTGATGTGAGGCTCCCTCCACGCCCAGGGATGTTGGAGGCTGTCAGGGGCAGGGGCTGAGCAGCTGTGCTGGTGCTCCAGGTCATAGCAAAATCTTTCACATCAAGTAAGGATTTGGGGTGATTTATGGGTAAATCATGTTGTATCAGTGAGATTGTGCTGGAGCTGGGGCTAGAAATAAATTTTCCTTTAGGGAAAGACTGCCAGAGTATGGAAGCTTCTTGTCCTTCCTTCCCCCCGATGCACAGGGCTTGGGCACAGCTTTGGCTCCCTGCAAATGTCTCAGCTAATGTCTTCCTGCTATTGTAGAGACGTTGCAAAGTCATGGGGTTTGTGGGTTCTGCAGTATCTTGGTTTGTGAGGAAGGCCACTAATAGCATCACTCTCCCATGCAAAAATGAGCCTCAAAAGTGTGAGAGAGTTTTGGGAAGCACTTTTTGACGTAGATGTGTAGGGTCTGAGAAGGCAAGTGTCTTGTCTTAACTGAAGGTCTATTACATTATTTCTGGAGGGTGCAGGAAATGGGGCTTGAGGTCCCAAACAGTCCCTTTGGATATCCCTGTGTCCTTGAATATTAGTGGTCTGGGTGTCTGCTGGATTCCACACCAACAGAGCATGACTGTGGGATTTCCCCATTCTGCTCAGTGAAGAAGAGGTTAGAGATCTTGTGAAAGTGTAAGAAACAAAGGAGAAAGGAGAGAGGAAGGCATAACATAAAGAAATGGAGGATGGAAGTAACCAAGGAGAGGCACAAGGCTTCCAGGTGGAGCTGTTACATTTTCACCTTCTTTTACTGACTGTCCCCTTTTGGTAACTGACACACACCTCCTAGAAGAAAGAGGTGTGCTGGCTGCTCTGGATACTAAGCTGCTGGAAACAAAAGAAAATTGTGTAAAATTCATCAGCATGGGCCCTATTCAAATCCCAGTGACTCCAGGGAGTGCTAATCTGAGCCCCAAATTCTGCTGGCAGGTTAGCTATCCCATGGTCCCAATATTAATTATCTCTTAAAAAGAAAAAATGAGAAGGCTTTGCCGGAAACTGGTAGAGTAGCATCCTGACAGAGACGGATGGCATCCCCTCCTGCTACAGCAGTGGGACCCCATCATCCCCTTTTCCTACCACTTCCTTTTTTTACAAGAGTTAGCTACGTCTAGCAGCCTCCTCCAAAATGACTGGCCAACTTTCCATGGCTGCTGGGCAGAGCAGGCACGAGCCAGGGTGTGTTTGCTCAGCTGAAGCCCCTCTGGCATGGCCTGGCCTTGCTGGCAAGCCCTCGCTGGAGGGAAGCAGGAGAGCGAGGGAGAACACATCCCATTGGCAGAGGTTTCACCAGTGAGCCCACACAGCTTTTGCCTGCATGAGATTTTGGCATGAGGAAATTATATTATTAGTCTGTCACTTTTACAAGCATTGAAATTTATGGAGGAGGCACAGATGTTAAAAAATAACCACCAAAGCAAACAAATACCCAAAGCTGAAAAACAAATAAACCACCCAAAAAGGAAGCCTCAGAGCCACACTGACTCCTCACCAGCTGCTGTCAAGCCCATTTTCCACAGCAGTGGCCAGGGACACCCACCAGCCAGTGGTGGGACAAGTGTTCCATCCCCTGCATGGTGCACCACTGGTGCCTTTTGTCTTTGCAGCGAAGGCAGTGCATTTCTCCATCCGAGCTGATGAGGGACATCACCTCACTCCATCCCTAATGAGGCACAACCCAGTAAGACAGGAAACATGGCAAAGTTTTGCTGGTGGTGGTGAACTCAGGCTCAGTGCAGAGCCAGTGGAAAAGGCAGGTTGGGCAGATGGCAAGGCTGTCCCCCGGGCCCCTGCGGACGGGCTCTCCGTCAGCTGGGTGGGAGGCGGGCCAGGGAAGCAGCCTGCATGGACGTAGGGCAGCTGCGTGGTGCCATCCATGTGGCTTGCACCTCCGTGGAGGGAACCTTTCCCTCTGGCACTGAAACCAATCCAGGAGGGAGCCCCTGGACCGTGCCAGTTTTGCACTTCAAAAATGCTGGCAGGTAGGCTCTCCTTTCCAATTACATCATGTCACTACTGCTCACCCCGGCTGTCTCTGGCCCTTGGGCAGGATCCAGTAGCAGCATGGTGGATGATTTAAACCGCTGTGGATTTGCTCCCATCTCCTGATGCCCTCTGTCAGTCCTGCTTTGTTAAAAATTTATATTTTTATGAATTGTTCCACTTGCCAGTGTTTTATGCTCAGTTTCTCATTCCCTTTCTGGTTTCCACCGTGTTTGCCCCTCTTGCTGGGATAAAGGGCCTGGGCACACACTCTGGGGAGTTGAAGCCTCCTCCCAGGGATCTGCACTCCCCAGGGACTCACACATTGGCCCCCGCCAGAGCTGCCCCATACCTCTGTGATACGTGTGCATGTGTATCATTTTGAAATGGCAGTGGAGAAGGTTTAAGTAAAAATCTCTCTTTTCCCCAACAATGGGTGCAGGTACAGCAGAGACAGGGCTGTGGCTGGGATGTGGACAGAGGCAGGGGCAGAAGGGCAGGAATTGGAGCTGAGGCAAAGGAATAGGAACTGGGGCAGAGGAATAGGGGCAAAAAGATAGGGGATGGGGCAGGTGCGCAGGGACAGAAGGACAAGAACATGGAGAGGACTAAAGGACAGTGGGTAGAACAGAGGGACAAAAGGATGGATAAAGGGGTAGAAGCAGTCATTTGGGTTGAGGCTGAGAGACAGCAACAAGAGAACAAGGAGGGAGCAGGATCAGGGAGTCAGGTGTCAGAGTAGGGAGTAAGGGCTGGGACAGGGGCAGGGGCAAGGGCAAGGGCAGGGGCAGGCACAGAGATCAAGGCAAGGGCAGGGGCTGACACCCGGGAGCAGAGCCAGGGCAGAAGCTGGGTCGTGGACGCAAGGGCAGGGACAGGGCAGGGACAGGGCAGGGACAGGGAGCCGGCGGCAGACAAAGGGCGGGCAGCAGAGCCCAGCTCACAGCCCCCGTGTCCGCGGCGGCAGCACCGCACACCGGCGCGCAGAGCGAGGAGCGGGCGGTGGCGGCGGAGGAGGAGGAGGAGGACGAGGAGGAGGAGGAGGGGAGGGACCTTTC
>VZTT01036412.1:40984-65286 GCA_013400855.1 Buphagus erythrorhynchus | reverse complement strand
TATATATAAAACAAGAGATAAACCTTCAAGACCAAAGGTGACCAGTACATGATGTATAAGTTGGTTACTTTGGTGTGGTGGTGTGTAGAACATTTCTCCGTTTCCCACACTGATTATTCTTTCCCACACTGATTATTCCACCAAACCTCTGTTAGTTCATTAGGTAGAACAGGGCGAGACTGTCAGACTGGCATAATTTCTCTTTTTCCTTATTATTGCCTTGATCTGGATTTTTGGAGGCCACTTCTTTTGAAACTCTGTAGCTTTTCATGATGGTGTAATACTACAGTATTTGCATATTGAATGGTTGAAGTATGATTTTCAATCTGATAATAGCTGTGGTGATGCAGCTGGGATGGATTCAGATGCAACCTTTATTTGCATTGTGTGTCTCATGCCCTACAGCTGTGGTTTAGATTTGTCATGAGTGCTGCATGGAGAGGGAAGGAAATGGCACTGTCTTACCTCTGAGAATAAGCAACCTTTCATACCAGCCCTTGTTATGAGAATTTCAATAGTCTCTGATGAAAGGTTCAGTCTTTTTAACATGCTTCCTTTCTTTGTCTTAACATTTCCTGCCTTTTCATTGGGCATGAAAGGTGCACAGAGTGCAATGTGTGTCTGGAATGTTTGTGTAATTCCCACCTTTTTTTCCCCCACCAGCTGGGACTCACCTCTGGGATAAACATAGGACAAACCCTGTAAGTGCAATCTTTGACATCTATCCAAGCACACTAGCAGATTCCATGGGGAAAGACCTTCCCAGGTTGTCAAGACAATGCCTTGTTGTTAGGCAGGTAGTTTTCCTCCATTCCTCCTTCCCTTCAGTCCTGGAAACTGAAAGCCATAGCATGTTCCACACAATTCCTGCTGGGCTCAGCCAATGGACAGTGGCATCATGGAGACAGAGCTCTGTCAGGTCCATGCCCACAGGATCTTCTCCAGGTCCCTTCAGTGCTCAGATGTGTCCCACAGCTACACATTTTACCCTTTTCTTAAAAGGAAGAAAAGGGTCAAGGAAGTGAGTTTTTTTTGAAGACTTTGTTTTGTTTTAATGTATCTCTCACTAAACATTTGCCTTAAATAAGACCATGTTGGAGGTATGTATGTCCCCCGTGGAGAAGGAGTACTGGGGTTTGTGGGGACATTAGGGTTTGTACCTGTTTATTCTGCAGTCCAGGACCAGCATTACACTGACCTTCTGTAGCTGGAGAGGTCCTGGCTGGGCTGGAGATGGCACCCAGTGGCCAGGCACAGAGCCACAGGCTCCTTGCCATTGTCTCCTGCAACCATCTGGAGTGGCTGCTGCCTCTGTGGCATCAGTGTTTCCTGGGCAGCTGGTTCAGCTTAGCTTCAGGCTGAGGCACCTGTAGGTTGTGCTTTGTGTCACCAACCTCAGCATCACCTGTGTCACTCCAGACTCCCTGCAGTGTGGTTGTTGGCTCTTCACCCTTATCCTGCTGCTGGCAGCATGGCTTGCTGTTTGGGGGTGCTGTTTGGTGATGTGGTTTTTGCTGGTAGACATCTCCCCAAGGCTTCTCTTTGTCTACCCGAGGGGGGGATCCTTGGTCTTCCCAGGGAATCAGGACATCACTGACTGCTACCTTTTAGTGTTTCCTCATTACCTTTGTAAACAATGTGTTTTATGTGAACATCTCAGTCTAGAAAGCAGGATGTGTCCTGTGGGACTGGATAGGAGTGACTTGTGAAAGTTGCTGGGGAGCAGGAGAGGAGTTCAGGCACTTTCCCAAAAGATTTTATACCAAAGTGAAGACTGTTTGTTACAGTCTTTATGACACCCCTCTTGCCATATTTTTCCATCATGGGAACAAAACAGAAGTGGCTGTTCCCTGCTCCTCTCTAGCACTTTGATATTAGTATTGGTTGTGAGAGTTTCACATGCATCTCTTTAGGAAGGGAAATCAATGGCACTTTTCCAGACTGTGTCTGTTGAAGTTCAACCTGCAAGAGCCCTGAGTGACAGCAGACAAGGAATCCATCTCCCTTCAGGTGCAAGCTTTACCTCATACTACCCTGTCTTACATCCCACCTCTCCCCACTTTCTTTCAAACTTCTACATTGACCTTTCTAAAATTTCGTGTGCTGCAGGTTTCTCTCTGTACTGGGCAAGTGCTTCAGTGCATGCCCAAGTTCTGTCCCAGTTTCCTGTGTTCTGGGGTGACAAACATCCCAGTGTATATCCAGCCCTGTAGTGGGACCAGAGCTCCCCACAGACCCTCTCTGAGGGGATGCCTTGCTCTGCAGCCAGCAGGGAGGTGGTGTGCCTGCCTGGGGACAGCCTGTCCCCAGCTCCTTGCTGAAGGGCTGGGTGCCAGCAGGGGAACACCAGATGGATGGTGGCCCTGCATGCCACCACCCCCATCACCCCCTCCCTCCTCAGAGGGAGCAGCTCCAAGGGACAGTGCAAAGTATTTGACTGAGATGCCCAGAGTAAAATTTTATTTAGTTTTGCTAGATGAGAAGTGTTATTAAAAAGCTTGGCCTTTTGGGTGTTCACTGGGTGTTGGACGTATTTGTGAAGCCATGTGTAAAGTTATTGCTGTGTTTCTCCTGGAGCAGAAGCCTTGGGGCATGCAGCCATGCAGGGTGGTTGCTGGATTCTCTTTGCTTTTGCAAGGTACAGCAGAGGGGGAGCTGGAGTGCCCTTGGTCTTCTGCAGTAGGGTGAGCAGATTAATTGTCAGAGAGGGGGCTGAGGGGTCTCTGTTTTCCAGAATGGCTTCTACTCACACATACAGGTTTTGACTGCTTGTTTCCTACAGGAGACAGGGCTGTGCCCATTGGCCTCAGGAACTGAGCTATAAACCAGACTGAGATGAAATGCCAAGAGCTCTTGCACCACACTTAGCAAAATTTTGATTGCCTCAGATTAGACAGTTATTTATTTGTCCCCATGTCTGCTTGAAGGGTAGTTTTGTAAAGAAACAGGTATGACCCGAGAGAGCTGAGACAAGAAAAGGGTCTGCCTGCCAGCCCTAGCTCCAGCTGTGTCTGTGCCTCCTACTTCCAGTTCTCCTCTCCTTGCTGCCATGGATGGCTGGATGCTGGCATCTATCCCATGTCCCCTTCCAGAGCCTGGCTGCAACGTGGCTGTACACTGGCTGGTCCAGCTGGTGAAAAGCACACAGAATAAGGGACCTCACTGTTTCCCTCTTTCCATCTCTCCCATGTAATTTTCAAGAGTGCAGTTAGATAATCAAAAGTTGGCAAAGAAAAAAGCTCTGTACAGGGAAATCCATCAAGCAAGCTCCCTTTCATGCACAGGCATTCATCCAGAAGCAAATGCTGTTTCCCCCTCCTCATCCTGCTGCATCCCATCTGCAGGCAGCTCCTGCTCCATCTTGGATTTGAAGGGATTTTCATATTGGTTGTCCACAAGTGGCTTATGTAAGTTGCTCCTTGGGAATGTGTGGGGGAATAGTGAAAGCTGACTGACTGTCCATGTGCACATGATAGCAAAGAGGAGGGAAGGAAGTGGGAAGAGAGAAAGCACAAAACACTCACTGCCCAGACTTGAAGAAATCTTGGAATGTGTTTCTCTCTATGTCTGAGTGGTAGTTTGTGGTCATATCATTCAACAAGTCTGGTAGAATATTCATAAATGAGATAGCAAGGATGCAGAAAAATCAGCTTTCCTGGGCAGGAGGCCTGTGTTCTTGCAGAGAAATACTTCATGGAAGAGCTGTGTCTTCCCGTATGGATCCTGCATGGGAGAGCTCTTCCTGTGCTAGGAATGAAAGCAATGGGTGGGTGATCAGCCTTTTTAACATCTGAAAACAGCAGTGTGACCCTCTGTGGCCTCTCTTCACGTCAGGCCCCGGGATGTGAGAAGTCATTCATCACATCACGGGGCTTGGCAAGGTCTCTGCCATTTGCCTTCCACTGTTCCCACTGCTCTCTAGGACAATACAATGCATAGGAAAGAACAAGAAATATAGATAATATTTATCTTTCTGGCTGAACAAGCTGTGGTTTCCAGCCCACAGTAACCTTCCAGTGTTCCTATCTCACAGGGGAAATGCATCGCTAGAAAAAAACAACACTCCTTCCAGAATTAGACACATTCATCTGGACACTGGATGAAATTATTATTATAGCAAGAACTGCAGAGAGAAACAAACCAGCCAAACTCACCAAGGCAAAGATCCTGGTTTAACTGTTGCCCAGCCTTGCAGTGCAGCAGTCTGTGAGTATGCCAGGTGTCAAAATCAAGGACTCAGTATTTAAAAGTGCTTAAAAAATTAGTTCCTAGTCTGTTTGGAAAATAGAATCCCTGGCTAAAGTTCAGTGTTAAACATTTTTGTACAGCAGTTCTTCTGACTCTGGCCCAAAACAAGTGTAGTCTTCACAAACTCATTCAGATTAGTACAAAGATCCAAAACCTCTGGCAAATATTTTTATGCTTTCCAAGTACTATAGTTCATTTGCTGATGGCTGATACCCTGTCAGATAGTTTTTCAAGTAGATAGTATTCTTGCATGAGGAATCCCAAGCACAAACACGGGCTGGGTGAGCAACAGATTGGGAGCAGCCCTGAGAAGGACTTGGGGGTGCTGGTGGATGAGAGGCTGGATGTGAGTTTGCGTGCTGGTTTCACAGCCCAGAAAGCCAACCATGCCCTGGGCTGCATCCAAAGCAGCGTGGGCAGCAGGGTGAGGGAGGGAATTCTGCCCCTCTGCTCCACTCTCACAAGACCCCACCTGGAGTTCTGTATCCAGATCTGGGGTTCACAATACGAGAAGAACTTGAGCCTTTTGCAGTGAGTCCAGAGAAGGTCCATGGAGATGATCAGGGGGTTGGAGCACCTCTCCTGGGAAGACAGGCTGAGAAATTTGAGGCTGTTCATCCCAGGGAAGAGAAGGCTCTGAGGACACCTTAGAGCAGCTTTCTGGTGTCCAAAGGTGGCCAACGAGAGCTGGAGAGGGATTTTTACAAGGGCATGTAGTGTCAGGACAAGGTGGAATGGCTTCAAACTGGAAGAGGGCAGGTTTAGATTAGATATTAAGAATTAAGAAGTAATGTGGGGTGTGAGGGTGGTGAAACTCTGAAACAGGTTGCCAAGGAAGTTGTGGATGTCCCATCCCTAGAAGCATTCAAGGCCAGGTTGGATGAGGCTTCGAGCAATCTGGTCTAGTGGAAGGTGTCCCTGCCCATGGCAGGTGGATTGGAACCAGATGATTTGTAAAGTCCCTTCCAAGCAAAACTATTCTGTGATTCTCTGAATTTATTTAGTTGGAATTTCCATGTTCATAGTGAATTAATTTGTAAACTGATTTTGTCAAAGACAAAAACTAATAACGTATTTGAATAGAATTTGGTAAAAGTTTTAATGGAAAATGGGAGAAGCAAAATATTTGAACTATATTACTGTTATTTTCAAAACATAATTCTTACTTTTGCTTTGGAAAAGTATCTTAATTGTGAAACTGACTGTGAAAATAAAAAGAAGTTACATGCATAATCAGAAAATGGAACGAGACTTTTCTGCTTGAACAAAAGTCTTTATCTAATTTTTTTGGGTTCATTGAAGATTTTCATATTGACCTAACTGATATTTTAATTTATTTTTTTTGTGCCAGATCCCGCAGTACTTCTTTTATGTTGGCCCTATCTGATCTCTTTTTCTTTCTTTTTTTCTTTTCATTTTGGTCACTGAACCGAAAATCGAACAGTTCTACTTCTGACAAGTTGACCATTTAATTTCCGGCCACTGCACAGATCTGATTCAGACCACTCTCCTCATGTTTGTTCCCAAAATAAATTGCAGAATCATAATTCACTCCTTAAGGCAGCGAAGAGCAGTTGGTAACAATAACATTTCCAAGGTGATAAACTCATGTTTTCTATAATGATATCTGTGGTTGCTGTGTGGCTACTAATGTGTAAGTTTACCACATTTTCCTTTACATCTAGCCCTTTTTCAGTTTTCTTTTTCAGCAGAAATCTTTTCCCTGTTGCAGTGTTTGGTAAAAAAGGCTTAGAGGAGATCTCTCACTTTCCTCCTGCATGTCTTACAGTTAAAGGGTACTTCTGCTTCTGATCTGGAAAACCTGCTGTAGTGCATCTGCAGAATTGTGGTTCATTGAACTAGACAAAGAGACCTTCATGTCTTTAAAATGATCTCTTTTCTTCACAGAATAATATTTACAGGGCTGTCCACCTCAAACAGAAATGAACTGCTGAGAGCAGACATAGAAATTGCATTTGAGAGATGCAGGTTTATTTCCTTCAGGGAAGTAATCCTTGTGTTCTTTATTGCCCTGCTTTTCCTTCCACACGTAGTTAATGCAGTTATGAAGTATAAAGGAGTTTCAGCAGAGCTGTGATGTTTGCAGAATTTGCCTCAGCCAGCAGAGATGAAAAGGTGTGGGTTTGGCTGGAGCTGGCAGCACTGGTCCCTCCCCAGGCTCAGGCAGCCTGGATTACTCTGTGGACCTTTTCACTCAAAGAGATGGAAGTTTTGTTTCATCAAGTGGTAGCAGATGTTAGGGAGCCTTTATGCTGCTCTTCGCTGACAGAACGCCAATGTGGTGGCATCTGGCTGTTTTCTTAGTACAAATGCTGTTTTTAAACTCTAAACTGTCTTTGAGCAGTGGTAGTGGTGCATTACACGCTGACTACTCTTCTTCTGGGACCTTGCCCAAAACCCCAATGAACAACTCCCCACCAAGTGCCTTTTGCCCAATTAGTGAGATTACAGTAGAGAGCAAATCCTCCTTCTAATTGCAATATTTTCCATTTGAGGAAGCACATTGCAAAATTAGTTACATTACAATATTTCTTTCAATTGCATTTCACTAACTGCTGAGAAACACTAGTGAGTGACTTGCACTGTAACTAGTAACCTTCCATTTCAGATTTACAGGTTTTTGCAGTTACCAAGTATTTTCTACATACAAACAGTCAGAAACAGGGAACGCTTTTGTTCTCATTGTTGTGTTTTCTCTAGAGCATGTAGATTTTTCAAGAGGTGCAGAACTCATACAGATGCTAGTAAGCATAGTACCTCAAATCTTCAGAATGGTCAAATTGTTGACAAACCAAAACTGCGTGTTCTGTCTTGGAGCGTGCCAGCTTTTAGCACTTCAGGGAGGTGAGGACTGTCACCACCATGGAAGAGGATCAGTGCCAGCAAAGCCCACAGCTCCTTGATGCATTGTGTAATACGAGTGATGAGGTGAAATCTTTGGACAGTGGGACAGGATTTAACCCTGCTCTCCTCTTGAAATTTTTCCTAATTTACTCCTTGTGCAGAACATCTGGATGGCAGTTTCCATCCCTCTTGGGGCAGTGCTGCATTGAGGCAAGGCTGACTGTGGCATCCAGGTGCAGGCAGGTGAGGCAGAAGAGATGACCATATGTGAGAGAGCAGTCAGATTTTCAGCTTAGCAGATTTTCCCCCCTCTTTTCTCCTTTGTCAGAATGCTGGGCTCATTGCTCAGAGATTTAGCATCCACAGCTTCCATGTAGTGACTTCCCCCCACACTGCTGGGCAGATGGGGAAAACATGCCCTGGTCAAATGATCTGGAAGAGGTTCCAGCTGCATGCCAGTCCAGTTCTCATCCCTTCTGCTGAATTTAACATGTGTTTGTTATGGTTAGCATGCAGAGTGGTTGTAATTTATTTGAATTAGAGGTGAATCATCCTCTTTGTGCTTTTTTTACATCAAGAACATTGTGCTCTAGTATCAAGAGAGATTGATGCCTTTGTAATTCGCTAGGCCAGAATTTGATGGCCCTTTTAATTTTGGGTTTTACTTATGAGTATCTTATGTAGGTATTTACCTTTAAGACAAATTGGGAATGAATGATAATAACACATCGCATTTTCTCCATTATTTTTGATTAATTTGGAAATGTTTAGGTATGATTAAGGGATAAAAATAAATTTCTTTATAATTATACACTTAGGAGCATGTTCCATGATATTCTTTGTTAATGCCTGTCTATTTTACTGTTTCTTGAGCTTTTCTGTTGCTGGCAATCAGCTTGCTGCTAGGATGAGTAGTTACATGTTGGGTGGCTAAACATTTAATGTGCTCTTCAGAATCAGAAGAGGTGCCAGAAGGAAATATATGTGAGACACCTTAATATGTATTTCAGGGACCTGGGACTATAGCAGCTATTTATTATGTTTAATGTATGCATCATGGCAGGCCTAATGCAATGCCTGTCATGTGCCAAAAGATAGCTCTACTGTCTGGTGTTTTATAATCCCCCTGTAATATCTCTCAGAAAGACCATGTTTCAGTGGCTTAGATCTGGCTTAGGTTTTGTATTGGTGGGGGCACTTTTTATGTGGTACAAAGCTGGTAGTATTGTGGGCAGGAATTAGAAATTACTAGGAAATCTTCCAGTTCTACTAAAAGAATAGAANAAAAGAAAAAAAGGAAAGAAAAAAGAATTCTGGGATATGTTTAAATACAAACTTCCAGAAATTTGTAGCTAAGGACTCAGGCTCATTTTTACTTTCCAAGAACACAAAACTTTGGAAGGATGCAAAGATAGTTGAAGTTTTTGTGGCCTATTCACTGAAGGAATATCTTTTGTTGATTTTGTAGCCTGCAAAATCCTGTGTTACTTGAAAAGCTACAAAATGGAACATTTCCCTATGAGAAATGGAAGAAGAAAGAAACGTTTCTCAAACTTAAAGCAGGACTTTTACATATTAACTATATATATATTGCAACTGAATGCTTTTAAATAAAATAAAGCCGCTTGCTGTCTCTGCAAAAATTAATTGGGCAAAGGGATTTATCCAGGGTATTTCAGTCAGATGAATGGAGAGATATGTCCATCACCACTAACGTGATGGTTATTCCTTCTAAATATAAACTGATAATATTCTATATTAGAGGCTTGATTATACCGTTAAGAAGATTAGTACATTTAAACAGAAAATGAAGGCTTATGTGCCCTAAATGTGAAACTAAAAGGAGAGGGTTTTACATATGGCAGTATCACAACATTCAGTACTTTTGAATAAGGTGTTTTCCCCTTGGAAATACCTATAAGGAATAATCACTGCCTGCTGCCTCTGAGAATAGGTGGGATGCCTTAAGTCTAATCTCTTTCAAAGTGGTAATTTAAATATATGCAGGTAACAATCCTGGCCTGTTTGGGGGTATTTACTGGAGTAAGCATAATAATGGCATGTGATCATGTCCACAAGGCCAGTCTTCTGTCTCATCTGTTTTCTGTAAGTGTTTGGGATATCTTTTAATTGCAGAAACTGTGGCAAATCTATAAAAAATACATATTAGAAGGGAAAAATGATTGAGAAGGGAAAAGGGATTGATGATGCCTCTGTGATATTTCTCTGAATCAGATTTATAAATTTAAAATATTTAACACATATTAAAGATTTCAGTGTCTTTTAATATTGTGCTTGACTTACACGGCACTATCTCTAAGGACATTGTATCTGAATCTTCTGATGGTATTGAATTTATGACAATGAATTTAAGACTTTTGTGCTCATGTCATGAAGCTTGTTAGGTAGTGTTTAACATGTCTGCTTTCTAACTTTAGTTTTTTAAAAAATTCTTGTTCTTTATAACGTAGTAGTTCTTCTCAGTGAAAGATTTATAGTGATGATGGGGGAAGACTTGCAGTTATCTCCTGATAGATAGCACTCCTTGACTTCCTTTTATGCATCTCTCAAATTAGATATTCTGCACCTTAATCACAACATCATCTTACTTACTTTATCTTTTAAGAATAAAAGCACTGCGATTATAAATTAACTTAGAAATATCATCAGATCTTCTGCCTCGGGGCTTGTCTTTGTTTCTGACTCAAGCATTGCTCCACGGTCAAGTCCTGTCCAGAGAAAAAAGCTGCTTAATTGAGTCCAGTGGGGCTGCAGTTTGAATGGGCTGCTCTGTCTGGAGGCAGAGCTGGAGCTGGTGTTAACCACAGCCCTGTTTCCCTGGGGACTGGACACAGCCTGCAGCTCCACCAGGGGTGCCAGGAAACCCAGGAAACCACCCAAGGTGCTGTGTGGGTCAAAGTTAAATGCTTGGAGGCCAGATGGAGTTATGGACTGCTAGATATATTGACCTCTAGGTCTGTGGCTTTTCCCCCTGTTTGTTGCTCAGGATCAACAGTGGAGCAGTGCCAGCCCCCCTGAGCCCCTCTGGCTGCTGGCAGCACATCCCCCTGCCCAGCACTGGCAGCGTTTGCACTGGAAGGGGATGTCAGGTCTGGCCTGGGCTGAGATCCTTTGAATTTTCTGCCCTACTTCCCCATGAGCTGGCTGGTGCCAAGGGGAAGGGCTGCCTGGCCCCTCCTGTCCTTCAGGACAAGCTGGGGACACAGCTTTGCCTGTCCATCTTTTGAGGCTGGAAGCTGAGTATAGAACCCGGCCCTTCCTGGGCTGTCTGTGTTTTTGTACTGCCTGTTGAAACTCTTCAAACCCATATTCTCTAAAATACAAAAAATCCCCAAACTTCAATGGCTTTTGCATACCTGCAAGAGCTGCCTTCCTTTAAACACCTAAACTTCCCTTTACTCCCAGTAGCTGTTAGTACCATTGCATAGTAATGTCCCAAATATCAAAATGCCCCTGTATATATTTTTGCCTCTGTTGCTTTGGTGCTGTTATCATTGGCATAACAAGAGTTGTAGACCAATAAGCTAAATAAATATTCTTTACACTCCTGTGGTGTGGTTGCCTTTTCTGCATGCTTATGCTTGCAAATCAATACGTTTTTCCCTGAAGAAAATTTATGGGCACTTTCTTAGGGTCGGTACACTGTCTGTCCTCCTTTCTTTGGAATGTGTTGGTTAACGTTGGTTAATCAAACGTGACAGGGATACAGGTCTCAAAGATGCAAGAGACCTGAAAGCTTGATGGAAATTGGTAGCCAGCAGAGTAAAAGGACCCAGGGTCATGCCATCACTAAAACTGGAGGCAGTCAGGTGAGCTCAGCTGTTTATTAGCCCTAGGAGAACACAGAGAGAGAGGAGGATCCTGCAGATGCTTCAGGCACAGAAACTCTTTGGTAAGACTCTGCTGTACCCTACAGACACTGGGGAATGCTGCCATGAGGGACTGATCCCCCCTGAGAACAATTTTCATTTTGCTGCTGAAAATAAAAACTGCTCCCCTGCCACAGGGTACTGGGCACCAGGGCATGGCTGTCCTGGGGCTTGCTTCATGGTCAGGATGGCCTGGGGAATGTGTGCCCCTGTCCTGGGTGAGCAGAGGTTGGCAGTGATGGGGACAGAGCCCTCTCCACTGGGGTGGGCATGGATGGGGGTCCCCAGGGTAACAGGAGTGCCCCAGCACCAGGCAGCCTCAGCTCCCACCATGGCACCAAAGCCCTCAGGAGCAGCAGCAGGGTTTGGGTCTCTAGTCGTATATAGGAGATCATTTGTTGTCCTGGATGCAAAACCAGTTCTTCTGGTGACCAGAGGTCAGTGGCTTTTAAGCCAAAGGTTGATCTAGTCCCTAAACTTTTTCCTCAACTTGTGAATAAAGAGGAGCTTTCTGCAAAGGTAAACTGCAAAGAAAGAGCATAGGGATCCTTGTGGGAATAAATTCTCAGAAGAAGCAGGATGAAGCCAATAATACAAAGTCTTTGAAGACCTGTAGGGCTGAACTGCAGTGGTGTGAGCTGGGTGCAAGGTGGCTGGGGGCACTTGTTTGTCCCCTTGCCTGAAGCTAGCCTTGGGGCAAAGCCCTTCTCAGGCACCAGCCCTGGCAGAGGCCAGTTCAGGGCCAGGTGCAGTGAGACGTGGGAGAATCAGCCATAAACAGGCTCATTCATTACCTTCAATGAGGTTTTTATTGTTATTAGGAAAGCTCTTCCCATGAGATCCTAACTTTTGTTTAGTGCTCTATGCAAGTGTTTTTAAATATTAGATAATTTATTTCTGTATTTTCACCTGTCTTCCATGGGAATGACAAGGATTTTAATGTAGTACGGAAAATCCTTTGAGATTTTCAAATCAGAAGAGCTCTACTGGAATATAGTCCTTTTTTTAAGCATAAAATGATGTGTTTGTGATTATGATTGATGATATCCTCATGAATCCCTTGAGTTAAATAAAGTGAATCAGGTAAACAAAGTATTTTGTCTTGCTCAAATGAATTGTTGCAAAAACAAGAATAAGACACGTGTAACATAATTAATTTGAATTTGTTTTACCAAAAAGAATCACTTTTACTGAAATGGTAATATTTTAATTCTGTGCATCATCATGGGATCACTTTAAATTAAATTAAATTTAATTTAATTTCAGTATGATATTTGCATTTGGGTCATGTTCTGTGGAAATGAGATCATTATTCCATTGGGTGAAATGTTACCAAAATGGTCCTGGTGAGAGGAGAATTTGGCCTTGAATTGATTCTAGTGCAATTGTAACAGACTATTTTTAGGTAAAAGCAGTGATGCCAGAGAAACGTGCCAGCTTAGGTAATATTTAATACTTGAAGTTCAATGCTGATCAAGACACCACTTTCCAATTTCCCTTCCTGCAATCTGCCTGCCCTCTGCCAAGCACTGGTGTGTGATTAATTGACTGACACGAAGTCTGTTATTTACATTGCAGATATATTGTAAGTAGACTCCAGGTGAAGCTCACAGCATGCTGCATATTTACTGCCATATGTTCAGGAGGTTGTGAACAGAAAAAAAGTAAGTCTAAAGCCAGAGGAGGTATTAGAGGACACAATAGAAAAGCTAATTATAAAAGCCTTCAAAAGCAGTCCCTGTTTCACCGTTTGATGTCCCAATATGTAATTACAGAGAACTAGGAAATAAGGGAAGACAATAAAAGAAAGATAATAAAGGGAAGATATAAAAACCAGGGCGTGCTAGTTTGTGAGAGAAGAGGAAAACAGAGCTCCCAATGCATTTCTCCTTGAGCTGTTGGAAATGAGGGAGGGCTGTGAAAGGGAGATGGAGGGGGCACGTGTCCTGGATGGCAGAGACAGGGGGTGTGAGCTCAGGGGGAATGGGCCAACTTTGTCAGTGCTGGTTTTGGGTATAAACTGGTGTTTCACCCTCCTGAGGGGGCCTTGCACCAGGTGGGATGGCCAGAAAGGGAGTGCTGGAGCTGGCAGCTGTATCATCCCCATTGGCAAGCTGTAATTTGTTCTCTTTAAGCAAGGACAGCATGGGAGGGAATCACCCCACAGGATGCCTCCCTTGTTTTAAAGCCCATTACAGGCTGCCTGTGCAAGTAGAAAATCTTGCTCTGCATCTGTTACTGTGTCCCCTGCTAATGTATGTATTTTCCTTGTTATTTATGTCACTTCTGAGTTAGGCTTCCACTATGAGGGTCACAGTGTGTCTCCTATTGTTTCACAGAGTAGCTGGTAAGGGTAATTTAGTGAGGGTTATAAATTGTGATAAAATAGAAGAAAATCATGTGTCTGAAGCTTAGCTTTAAATCTCCATGTATAGTCATAGATCAGTATTTCTTAGAAAAACAAAGGTGCTGCCCAGCATTTCTATGAGCTATACATGTAGTGGGAGCTGGGGGTCAGGACACTCTCAGGCACAGCTTCTGGCTGGCTGACACAGGAAGGTGCAGGCAATGTGGGAGGCTGGAAATCACAGCTCTAATTTTGCTCAGGGGCTTGAGGGAGAATGTCTTCACTCACGCCTCGAAGGGCCTTCCCCAGCACACAGCTCAATTATTTGGATGGTAAGCTGATTAGAGGATTTGAAACCAATCATCCACAAATGGATGATGCCAGCCTCCAACTGACACATCAACTTACTCTCAGTGAAGGTGGAGACGAGACACATTTTAAATTATGCTGTTGTAGAAGGGTCTCAAACACCTTCAGAAGGTGTGTTGTAGTGGGCAGGGAGAGCAGGCAGCAAGTGGCTCTTTAACATTCCTTGATGTCTGTTCTGGCTGGCACTGGAGATTTGAGTGATGCCAAGTGGTGCACGTGTGCTGTGCCAGCTCCCCAAATCCATCCTGGCAGGCAGCTGGGCTCTGGGAGCACAGGGCTCCCCAAATCCATCCTGACAGGCAGCTGGGCTCTGGGAGCACAGGGCTCCCCAAATCCATCCTGACAGGCAGCTGGGCTCTGGGAGCACAGGGCTCCCCAAATCCATCCTGACAGGCAGCTGGGCTCTGGGAGCACAGGGCTCCCCAAATCCATCCTGACAGGCAGCTGGGCTCTGGGAGCACAGGGCTCCCCAAATCCATCCTGACAGGCAGCTGGGCTCTGGGAGCACAGGGCTCCCCAAATCCATCCTGACAGGCAGCTGGGCTCTGGGAGCACAGGGCTCCCCAAATCCATCCTGACAGGCAGCTGGGCTCTGGGAGCACAGGGCTCCCCAAATCCATCCTGACAGGCAGCTGGGCTCTGGGAGCACAGGGCTCCCCAAATCCATCCTGACAGGCAGCTGGGCTCTGGGAGCACAGGGCTCCCCAAATCCATCCTGACAGGCAGCTGGGCTCTGGGAGCACAGGGCTCCCCAAATCCATCCTGACAGGCAGCTGGGCTCTGGGAGCACAGGGCTCCCCAAATCCATCCTGACAGGCAGCTGGGCTCTGGGAGCACAGGGCTCCCCAAATCCATCCTGACAGGCAGCTGGGCTCTGGGAGCACAGGGCTCCCCAAATCCATCCTGACAGGCAGCTGGGCTCTGGGAGCACAGGGCTCCCCAAATCCATCCTGACAGGCAGCTGGGCTCTGGGAGCACAGGGCTCCCCAAATCCATCCTGACAGGCAGCTGGGCTCTGGGGGCACAGGGCTCCCCCAGGCTGCCTTGTCTTGGTAGGCAAGAAAAGTGTTTGCTTAGGAAGAGAAAATAGGAGAACTGTGTTGGTTCAATGAGAGGACAAGTTGGACAATGTGCCAAGAAAGTCAGATGCTTAAAGTATCAATGCCTCTCTCTCCTTTAAAGAACCCCCAAATATTCCTAACTAAAAATTTCCAAATTCCTTCTTTTTAGCAAAATTTCAGTGTCTTAGCAGATTTGCAACCTGACTTTGCAACAATGATTTATGCAAGTAAGCCTGCAGATTTGATGGGAGCAGTAAGGTTTACATGTGAACAGAAATCCCAAGAATGTGAACCACAGAAATTACAGGGTTTTTAAACCAGTATTTTGCTATTTATAATTGTAGGATTATTACATATATATTTGTCCATGGTCTGTGGACAATTTAGTGTTTAAGACATATTTCCTTACTTTTATAATTACATTCTGAATAGCAAATTTGCATTGATAAAATCTTGCTTTAATTGTATCCCCAACTGCTGAAATTAATATACACTTTATTATATTTATTGCTCATTAAATTTCAAAAGGCATTTTTCAATTGTTGAAAAAAAAAAATGAGCTAGAGAAAGCACATAAAATGTCAAAGGTGACAAAGAGACCAGCCCAGCCATGGAGGTGATGGGACAGAGAGCTCCTTTGCTTAGTGCTTGCATTGTTCTGAGCACTTCTGCCTTTAGTTATCCTTTTCTGCTTTAACCTTGCTCAGAGCTGTGGTTCAGCTTCCTTCTCTGTTCCTACAGGGACTGCTCTCAGTTTCCAAGATGTCAGGCTTGATGTGGACTGCCTCAGATTCTAAATACCTATTGCATGTGCTGATGAGTTATTCAAGGGTTTCCAGCACATATGAGTGCAGATTAATTTAATAGGAATCCTGGTGCTCAAATCTTTGCAAAATTCAGATTTTAGATATTTCTCTTTGGATGCTCAAAGACTTAGAGCCCTGGAGTAACCAAACAGGGAGGGGAATGAAAGGGCATTTTTCTCAGGGTACTGATTACTGATTTTTCAGAGGATTTAGAGAAGCAGTAGTTTCCAGATGTTTACCTTTTGGTTGTGCTTAGCTGAAATCAGCTAGTGGGATCAACAGTTAGTGAGAGACATGTTGGGGAAACACACTTGTGATTCTGTTATGCTGTTTTCCATATGGAAATGAGACTTACCCAAATGTTCCTTGCTGGACTGCTTTCTCTGAAATGAGAGGAAGCGGAAAAGGAGTGAAAAAAAACTCAAGTTCAGATTTAAAAGGAAGCTACAAAGGTAGGTAAGTAGAATTGCAGGTTTCAAAGTTCTGATGGACCACACAGAAAGCAAAGGTGGGACAAAGAAAGAGGAAGATGCATGTTATCAACAAATTACCTTGAAGCCAATGATACAGAAAAAGAGACATTAAAGGCGTTAATGAAAATTTGTGTCCAGAAGTGTAACAGTTTTACTTGTGTATCTCAAAGGAGGATGCTGACATAATTTGCATGTATTTTAAAATATTTTGTTGTCTGGTGAGATTAAATAGAAGAGCAAAGTCACCCCAATCAAATTGCCATGAAAATTTGAGAGTCCAGATAGAAAATCTACCCTCCTCATCCTTTACCATGATGACTTATGCTAATGAAAAGAAATAATATTTTACTTAGCTGTCAAATGGCCCTGGGCAAGTGGCAGAGTAAAGTTTTACAGGCCTAGGTGAAGAATACTGAAGAGGAGCAGCTTTTTCATATAAGAAGCAAGATTACAGCCATTGAGGCAAGAGGAGAGAGAGAATGAGAACTTGACCATGTATAATGGCTGTATATATTTAAATGTGTTCCCTGAGATTCCTGAGTTCCTGTAGAGGCATGGATATATGTAGTAATAAAAATGTGGTTGTAATAGTTTTCCTTCATAGAAGAGTGTCTGAGCTACCTGGTGTTTTAAAATCTGTTGAGGCTGTCTTTAGGACACTTTTTCACAACTTATAAAAACCATTTTCTAAGCACTTGTACCAAAGTGCAGATAATTCCATAGCCACTTGAAATACTCTTTCAGTATGAAACTTCGACAGGGCAGTTTAATTTTAGCACTAACTTGCCTGATTTTGAAAGACATTTCATCCTTGAAAGTAGTTGTACCAGTAAACCAGTTAACTGCAGGTGGTTACATTTGCTAATCAGATGGATAATTATTATACATTGGTAAAAGAAAGACAGCTGCAATTGCTGTAGACGATTGTTAGGAGTTTTTTAGCATAACAATGAACTGCAGCACCTGCCATCCCAGTAAGTTTGACAATTTTGCTACTGGTATTATTTTCTAGACCCCCCATAGCACAGAAAGATCTACACAGTGCTCTGGCTGTAACTTGAAGACATTTTTATTTCAAATGTGTTGTTACATTTGCTTATAACTTTGTAACAACCTTACCTTTTAGATCAACATTTATTAAAGGTTTGCTTTCGTTAAAATGGTGCACAGATGTTTGGCAAATTTATATACTGCTATTTCTAATTACTGGCCAATTTGAAAAAGATTTTCAGTTGGAAAAAAAAAAAAAGAAAAAGAAAATCAGGTTTCAGATCAGTAGTTTAAACTTGTGTGGTTCTGCATGAGTGTCACTCAGAGAATGCCTGCTGGGACCTACAGGTTTCCTCCACTTTATGATGAGATCTGGGGCAAGTTTGAAGGAATTTGTTTTGCAAGCAAGAGACTTAGTAATGCATAAATCACTGCAATAGCTTAGGTATGTCTTTGCTGTGCTATGTATGTGGTATTAATTTCCATATTTGTCTTTATATATATATGAATCACATTAATTACTTTCCATTCTCCTTTAATTTAATTTCTGCCAATCCCTGCCTTAGTATATCCCCTAGCTACAGCAATCTGGCCAGGAAAGCTTATTTCACCCCATCACACAAAAAGCAACATCCATCAATATAAATTGGTGAGGATTAGTGTATTTGATAAAGCTGTGCTTTCATTGCCACCTGGACCTGATTCTACTTCTTACCACTCTTCAGGTCAGTTTGGGAAGGGCACAATGAACCTGCTGTAACATCTATAATGTTTACCCATGATAAAAGGTAATAAGTTTTTAAAATATCTCCATTTAGCTCTCTGTACCTCATAGAAAGCAGATTCTCCATACTTCTCCTTCTCTACAGCTTATCCATGTGGTGTGATCCATTGCAATATAATTTCTTATTTATGATTGTTGGTTTGAAGAGAGAATCCTAATGCTCACAAAGAACAATTTGCTGCTCCTTGCTTAAATGTAAAAGCACTGAGCAGAGACTCTCCTTTGTCCTTTCAGCTTTTCCACACTAATGTTACATACATCTCACATTTGACCTTTACAACCACAGTCCCCATCTTTATTTTCATTATTATCTTTATTATCTGCAGCTTTTTAGTAACAGTTTGCAAATGGATGGACTGCTGTCTCAAATGCACTGAAATTTTAGCAGCTAAGATTCCCCTGAGATCCAGGGCCTCTGGAGTGACTCTTTGTCCTTTTTTTCTGCCTTTGTGTTTCTGCACAGAGGAGCACGAGAGCACGGCTCGCAATGGGCAGGATCTTGAGAAGCTACATCTCAATGCACCTAATTTTTAATATATTACAATGTTGTTGTCTTATAAGGGTTTGGTGGGGTTTTGCCATTCTTAAATCTGAAGAAGGTAGCAGATTGTGTAATTCCTTAATTGTCTGAATCTCTTTCTCAAATTTCCATCGCTTTCAGTTGAAACCTGTTTTCCTACATTTCAAGGGGACAAGTTATCTGCCCGGTCTTGTCAGCAACATACTCAGCCAATTAGGGGTTCACCTCTTAGCTTTTTTCCTACATCTGCTGAAAAAATAGTGATGTCCAAACCAGTATCCACTATCCTTTCATTTGTAGTCCATGTTACATACTGGAAAACTTCCTTTCTCTCATATTGTTCTGCTAGTCCAGGTTCACTTGTCTAGGTATGTGTGTTGTTCCATAAAAATTTGGGGTTTTTTTTTAATTCTTTAATCTCTGTCTCAATGTGATTGCTCATTTGTTCAGGCCTTTGTCAGAGTATCTCTTTCTTAGCATATTTCAAGTTAGTCCAAATTTTCCCCTATCCTGTTTTTGGGAGGAAGTTAGTCTGTGCAGTCAGGTCAGGCTGGTTAATTGGTTAATTAATTTACCATTCTGACCTGAAAATTCCCCAAGTCTGCCATGACTGTCTCAATAAGAATCTCATCTATCTGTAAGGGACTCCCTGACATTTTGGCAAAACTCAAAAGTTTCTAGAAGTTATATTATGTTTAATAGCTTTTGTTCATCATTTTGGTTTGGTTTTAAACTCTTTCTGAACTCTTGGTCGAGGGTCACTTGCACATCTTGTGACTTGTCTATTACTTGCACCTTTTTGAGTCAATGGTTGTAATGCCTCTCCATTGATAATAGATCCAACTGAGATTTCTCAGGATCATATGAATCACTTGCAGTAAGAAAAGAAATTGGTAACTTCCATTTTTTTCTTTGAATATCTCCTCCTTATTCTAGAAAAGTCTTGTTTCCTTGAATGGGACACAAGACGATCTTTGAGGGATTTCCTTGAGCAACAAGAGAAAGTCTTCTTGGCCATCACAAGGCCTTCCAATCAGCTGAGTAAGAGTTTTGGTCTCACAGCTCTGAGATTGTGTCCTTACAGTTTCTTTCATGCCTTTTCTCTTAACTTCCCCATAGCTTCCTCTCTGTTTTTCATATAAACACAACCCTTCACAAAGAAATTACCTGCAATAGTTTCATGTTTGCTTTTAGACAATGACATTCAGCACTGGGAATGAAGGACCCACTCTTGGTTTAACAGTTTATGTTAAGGACTCTGGCTGCTGCTTACGAGCATCTCACTGAATTACTGCCAGTTTTGGAGTTCACTTACAGCAACACAGAGAGATCAGGGAAGGATAATCTCTGGGGCAGGGCTTTGTGCATGTGGAAGATTTGGTTGTTTGAGGTCTCTGGGAATGAGTGTGGGTTAGCAGAACCACAGAGTGGTGCAAGGACTGAACTGGGGCATTTCTGTTCCTTTTGCTATGTGTGAGCATTTGAGGCAGATTTGGTTACTAGAAAGGTAATGGTGTTAAAGGATGAGGTTTATGTTTCCTCAAAAATAAATGGAGAATAAATATTTGAGCTCTCATCCTGATTGTTGCTGTTGTTTGGGGGGAGGTTTTGTTGAATTTGTTGTTTTTAAAAATAACTCATGGGACCCATGCTGTGTCTTGGCTAGCAACCTACATATACTGATTTTTATGTGTTATCTCTTAGATTATAATTGCTATGGTTCTCTTTGAAATTGCCGTGCTATAAACTTAATACCACTGGTAAATTCAGTTTTGTGGTCTGCAATGAAAATGCAGGCAAAACCATGCAAAATGAGAGCACTTTATTGAATGAACAAGCAAAGAAATGGGCAGGGGTTCAGGTGTTGCAGTCTGAACTCCAAACTGTCTGTCAAAGTGAAATGGAAATGAGCACATGTTCATAACAGAGGCTTTATGCTGTTTGTTGTCCTCTTACAATTTCCATCAAACCTTGACAGTTTTGTAGGTCGTTGTTGTTGGAATTTTTGAAATAATTTTTACTTTATTCAGAGGTAATAAAGCAGAGAGTCTCAGAAATATGTTTACAATCAAAGCAAGCTTTTTAATAATGGAATCAGCATCATATGTGACTCGCTGTCTGCTAAAGAAGTTCTTCATGTCCTCATTTTTGACTTTAATATGCTTTTAAGCAATGTATTTTAAAATTACTCATAAATCAGTATACACTTCTTGTATTTAAATTTACCATTATTGTCACCAGCAAAAAATAAATTTCAGAGTGCTTGCTTTTTACAGTGAGGGAATTTGTGGACAGCTAAATATCTCTATCTATATATATCTTTTGCTTACCACAGCTGGTGTTTTGGAGAAGATTTACTTTACTAACACACTAACATTAATATGCTGCAATGTCTAAAATGCCTTTAGCATGTCATTTACACTCATCTGAGAGATTTCATGAAAGTATGATATTAGCAAGCCTTCATGAGTAATCCGTCATGCCTAGGAGACTTAATCAGATTGGACATGTACTTACCCCTGGCTTAATAATTGTTACTTGTGTTATTACTGCCCTTATTTCTATTTCATCTGTGGTAAAAATGTTCAGAATTTCAGTTGTAGTTCAATACATTATTATCGTGGTTCTCCACAAAACACAGCACAGCACAAAACCTACAGCCACAATTCAGATTTTATGTGTAGTAAAATCTCTTGCTATTCCTTTTAAAGGGCTATACAAAAGTTTAATATTTCTTCAGGAATGTTGAGGTAGCAGCATTAAATATTAAAGCATTTAAATGTGCAGAACTGATTAATTCAGAGTATATCAGAGCTGCTCATAAATGTTTAATATCTGTATTTTGCCTGATTGGATATAATTTAAGCTATGTGCTTCTTCCAGCACTCCAGGACCAGGTACTCATCTTTTATTTCTAGGAATGGTTTAAACATAATTCCTTTTATTACAGGTTAATATTAATGCCTCAACCTTCGGCTGTTATTGTTCATTCTTTTGCAGAACCTACTTCAAAATTAATCACCTAAAGTCTGAGAGCAGCTGTTAAAGTTCTTTTTAAATGTACCTTTCAAAGAAATATGGTTCAGTTAAAATATGTACAACCTCTGTAGGATGAAAGCTGAAATTTTGTCTTTGCAACATTTATGCATTTCCTTAGAAAAGCAGGAATATTTGGGGGAGGATTGGGACTGTGCAAGTTCTGGATCTAGTCTGAGGTTAAACTTGGACCAGGTTGTAGCTGTGTTGGTTCACAACGAACAAATTACACTAAAAAGCTGAGGAATTAGTATCAGTGTCTCTGAGGGAGAAGGGCTAGACCTGACTGGCAGGTTGGCATGTGGCTGCTGAACCACAAACTGAGCAAAACACCCAGCTGCAGTGGTGAGACAGCCTCATGTGTTTGCTGGTGCTGTATGAAACATAAAGTTCTGTATGGAAGCCTATAGATCTGTTTGAGACTTAGCTCTAAGTCTGATCTTATGCCCAAATGCCAGTATCATTTATCTTCACTAATTTACAAAACTAGTGCCATTAAAACTCTCAACAAACAAATCAGCAGGTCCTATGCAGACAAATTCTTATCCACGTTTTTGTTCCCCAAAAGCTACTTACTGCAACAGTGCTCTGCCTGTGAGTATTTCCTGCCCTAGAATTGGTGCACTGAGGAGGAAGGGATGGATCTCATCTTTTAGCTGTTCATTCTGCTGTGACACTGCAGGGCAGTGCCCCACGGGGCTGGGAGGAAAACAAAAGCTCTGTAGGAGCACCTGTCCCAAAGCAGATATGGTTTTGCAGCACTCACCAGGAAGCATGCTTAGCACACAGCATTAGCAGTGCTCCATACTAGTTCATTTTCTTGCTTAACACGCTTTAAATTATCTTCATTGCATTTAGTGCTTTATCCTGATCTCTCTGAAGTTAATGGCTGAAGAACCATTGCTTGTAATGAAGCCCAGCTGCCTGAGAATGCCTTGAATATAATAAAAGGACTGCCAAGCAATTTGCTGTGGTCCAAGGTAGAAATCTTGCTTTGATGCAGTGCTTTTCCTGTTTGAAGAGTGCTTCTCCTCAGTACGAAGCAGAATTCTGGTTGCTGCAAAAAGCAAACTTGAAGTTTAATAGAGAAGAGGATGAGCTCAACAATGGTACAGGTTAATACCCTGTTGTGCATCCAAAAATATCGATTCCAAGAGTGTTTTCTTGACTTNAGTAGATCTCATCTTGAAGTCTGAGACAAGTCCTGCAGGTCTACACTAGTGTGCTCAGAGATGCTGTCTAATGACAGCCTGGTTTCTTTTTGACTTTGTTCTTCAAGACTTGAAGAACTGCCAAGTTCTCCCTGTTTTTGACAGGATAATATAAACAGCAAAATGAATACATTGCCCAAACTACTTTTGTATATAAGCTCACAGGAAAACTGTGTTTAGTCATGTTTATTTCAGGGTTAGCAATAAGGAAAAATATGTCAGATATGAAAGAGAAAAGTTTTAAGAAGGCATTACAATACACTCAAGTAAAGGCAAAGTGCCCCTTTGCTCTCTAGGAAATGGAATAAAAACAGTTCCAGCAGAAATGATTTATAATAGAAAATGCAGCTGTTGCAGAACAAAAACTTCACTTGGAAAAAAACTACATTTTTTGTTTTACTTTTTTTTTTAAATTTGGAAAACAAAATTTTGGAAAAGGGGAGTTTGACTCAAATTAAATGGGGTTTTTGTACTTTTGCTTTCAAGTTCATTGAACTGAATATGAAATTCACATTGTTCTTTGTCACCTCAAGATTAAATTGTATTTTTTTGGTATGTAGTATCACAGAGTCTGTGATTAGGATCTAACTGCCTTTACTCTATTGGAAGTTTGGATGTATTAACTAGATGGTAAAAGTTGGAGCATAGTGAAGTGCCTCCCCTAAGGTGGAGGGAGCTCCTGGCACTAAGTGTTTGCAAAGTACATTAAAATCTTGATTTAGATTAAAATAGGGGTTTTTTTTCATTTTAGTTTAACAAAATGGACTGAAATACTCAATTTCAAGCTGAAATGATAGTGGAGAAGATCAAAGTATTTGATTTTCATTGAAAATGGCATAATAAGAATATTATACCATTTATGAATTTCTAAGCATTTCAGCCTCCTAAAAGCTGCTCATTATTCCCTCTTTTCATATTCAAGATATCAATAAATGTTCAAATACTATTGGCACTGCATTATTTCTGTAATTAATTGAAGAGGCTTATTTAGCAAAATTGCAAATTCAAACTTTCTTTAAGATTTTCAGTAGGAGAATGCATTTGCTTCTGAACTAATGTGGTGAAAGATGTACAGAGGTGGATTCCTAAAACACCCTTTGTTGTGTGGCTTTTTAAATGTATTTTGCTCCATGCTTGCTGACTGCTGCCTATTCTGTGTTTGGAAAGTTCAGTGTACAGTGCATCCCAGCTGATGCACAGACCACACTCATATCCAGATCCATCTTTCTGTACTCTGCTTATCTGGTAATTCTTACTCATTCTCAGTGTGCAACACTGAGAGGGTTAGACAGGTGTCAGAGTCATTCTTTGAATCAACTGTGGGATTTAAAAGACAGAAGTGGAAGAAAATATTGAATATATGGTTCCACAGAAACATGCTACTTATATTTATTTATGTCTAATTTCTTCATAGCTAGATCTGTATGATGTATGAAGTGACATGGCTACTTTTATTAGTGTCTGCCATTCCTCTGTGCTTTAATTACTTAATTAGAGGGAGACATTGAAGGTGAACCAGAGACTTCTGCCCTTTTTCTCAAAATGGTTGGAGAATACAACTTCAAACAGCAGCAGTAAAACCAATGTAGAGTCTTCTCCTATGCAGAAAGTTTCTCTTATTTTCTCTTATTCAAAGCATTGCAGATTGACAGTGATGTTACTTGTTGAGCCAGGAGCTGGAACAGAATGTTAAATGTTCCTC
>VZTT01036412.1:24794-40956 GCA_013400855.1 Buphagus erythrorhynchus | reverse complement strand
AAGCACATGTTTCTTTTCACTGGTTGCTCAGAATTTTATTTTTTTTTATTTTTTTGTAAGTCTAGAGATCTGCTGGTGAAAATACCTGGAGTATTTTCTCCTCCTAGTTATTCTGTGGGAAAGTATGATGAGGTTTATACCCATCACAATATATTGGTGTCACTTCTGCCTTGATCTTAGTAATTCCTGAGAGGAATCTGATAGAAGTGTCTGTCTTACTTGGCACTGGAACAGGGGGTTGAAAGAAGAACTTCACCGTTTAGGTAAGAGGTTGACTAGCTGGTACTCTTGCAATAGTGGCCTATGTTATTACAGGTGTCTGGTGTTACTGGAGGCTTATTTGGTAACAATATTCATTCAGTGATGTAAAAACATGCCACAGAACAGGAGACATTATGACCAACTGAGTTCTGTGGATTTAAATGTGTTCCCAGTGTTATATTGTGCCTTGTCCAGTCAATGGTGTTTGGATCAAATAGTCTTTATTAACTTTGCCACTTGTTTGCTTAATTTGGTTTGTTGGGGGTTTTTCCACAGGGGCTGTTTATTTTATTTGTTTCACTCTTAAAATTTTCATTGACAAACTGATGAAGAAATGCTAGGAAGATTAAAAACCCCTTCATTGTTTTTTCTGGCAGAGATCTAGTTATCATGGCTCTTGGCTAGCTTGGCTTACTTACTGAGGATACCAATACAAGTTATTCTGGCAAATATTCTCCCTATTGCTAATGACCTCTTGTCTAGGAGAGTGGCTGTGCTATTTGCACAGCTTAGCTTGTCAGGTGACTGGCTTTCCCGCAGAGTAACTCTGCTTTTAGAGCCTTTATAAATATATTTACCATTTTAGCCCTTTCCCCCTCCTATAATAATATGCAGAACCTCACCTATTCTGGAGGTACTTCTTAGTAATTGTCTCCTGTGGGACATGAAGACCTCTGTGACACAACAGTGCACAAGCCAGGGAGCTGTAGGCTTGCAGCAATCCAAGGCAGGCGGCTGTGGGATTTATTTTCCAAGAGCCAAGTGCCTCTTTTTGTTCTAACAAGATATGAGTCATAGCAGGGACATGGCTGTGAATACTTATTCGCTTTCACTGGGATGTGCAGAGCAGAAGGAATTTCAGTATGGAAAAAGGACATGAAGTGATTTGTTAAAAACCCGTTATTTGCGGGGAATTTGTACTGGTGTTATCTGGGATAGTTATGCACACCAGGGACAAGAACCATGCTGTTCCCCTTTTTTTTTTAATTTTTAAGAACAGAAAGTGACCACTTGGGAACTTGCTGTATTTATAAAGTATTTAACAAGCAACTAACTGATAATGACAAGTTCAATGCAAGTCATTGTGCTGCAGTTGTATTTTTGGTTTGGCTGGTTGCCTAATCAGAATGTTGGACTCAGACTTTTTTGTGAACATTTAGAGGTGGTAAAGTATCTGTTGCCTGTCTAGAAACAGGAGTCTAGAAGGAACATTTTATTATCTTCAGATCCAGCCCTTAGCCCAAGCAAAACAGAGAGAAGGCACTTTGAGGATTTTCCCCCAGAGTCCTGTCAAATGTTTCATAATCACAACCTGCCACAGTGCTGCTGTTCCAGCCCTCTGTCTGTCTTGTTCAGTAATTGACCATTATAACAAAGCTAACACAAAGAGCCAACAGCTCTTGCTAAAGTGATGTACCTACAGCCATATCCTTCCTCAGGTAGCAGCCAGTTACTTGGGATGCTCAGCCTTTACAAACCACACTGAGAAGAATTACACTGTAAAGAATAAACATATGTATTGTCTGACTGTCCCCATCTCTGCCTCTGACCCATTTAGCCACATAACCATAAAGATGTGACAAACAGATGCCACTCAGTTTTAATATTGCTCTTACTTTAGGAATTTTATTTCCTAAGCCCATTATTTTCATTCTTTTGACTCAATTTTCATTAGTTGTTTATATATTTCAGAGGACTAGTGAATGTTTTTCTCATTTTTTCAGATTCTTTTCCATGTTGTTCTGATTTGAACCTTTGGAAACAGGTATTTTTTATTAATTCGACCTTGCATTATTATAGAGTGTATGGTCAAAGGGTTATATTAACATTTTTTATAGCCCTGCCATTCATATGCCAGAATTCAGTATAAATACTGCTTTATATTTGCTATAAACCCCACTATATTTTTCCCATATAAATCCTCATTTGATCCATTCTTTAACTTAAAATGTCAATCAATCTCCAGGCTATTTGGTAGTATTGTTCCAGTTTATAGATGTGGGTAGAGTAGTTTATTTTTTTTAATAGCATTCTGCACCAACTAAATGAGGGACTGCACTTAAGCAGAATTATTTTGTTGCATGAATCATACATACAAAATTAAATCACATTTTTGAACTCATGTCCATTCCCATAATAATACAGTATGATGTATTTTCGTCCTCTTCCTTCTGTTCATGGTTCTCAGCAACTTTCAGTGCATTTCAGTCTTCACTTTTCCATGCTAATTTTCTTTATTTTCTCCCTTCTAATCAGGACATTTGTGCACTCTTACCCCCTTGCTCCTGAGAGTCTACAGCCAATCGTCCCAGAGCCTGACTTGGTAAAAACTGGGTCTGGACAGACTGCAACTCAGACTCTGCTGACTGTGCTGGGTACATCTTTTGTACAGAAAGGACCCTGAGATGAGCAGTTTGGGTGAGGAGGATGATGTTCTGCATACTCACATCCAGGCAGATAAATCCCAAGCCTGGTATTAAAAAAAAAACCTGTGTGTCCCTCAGACAGCTGCTATATTGGATGCCCAACATATTTAGACTGCAAAGCACCAGGTTATTTAAGGTCCCTTATTTCTGCAGTCCATTAAGCAATCTTGTTAAGCTCTGGTTTAAGGAAGATAAGCACAAATATATTAAAGATAAATGGAGTCATAAACTTTATTGCTCAGTCTTGTTCATGATCTAAACTATAAGACAATGCTAGGTTTCACTTGAATTATATCACACAAGGAATCCACTCTGAGGAGGGAGGACTGTGGCTGATGAGGAAGAAGTGTCATTGTCATGTCTTGATGCCTGAAGTTAAAAGTGGTCAAAATGATAATGGGAACTTATTAGAGAGGTAACAGCATCATATACCATGCTGCTCAAAGTAATAAAATTTAATGCTGTATTACTGAAAAATGAAGGTGGTGGTGGGGAACAGAGGCAAAAACAATGCAGAATATGTGGAACAAGATATTGGGAGTGAATTTCAAAATATATCACCTCGATGCTAAGCAAGAGTTAAAAAAAAATCACCACATTGAACCTTAGGAATTATGAGAAAAGGAGTGAAGATTGAAACAGCTGGCATAATTTTTACCACTGGGTGTGCAATACAATGTTATACCCAGATTTCTATGTCATAGGTACATCTGGTTTCCCCTGCTTCAAAAAGATACAGTAAAACTAGATGATGATGATAGAACATCTTCCTGTGTAATAGGAAGCTAAAGTAAGTTTCCTTAATTTTGGAAAAAGGATAGTTGAGAGAACTGTGAAAGTTATGTTGAATTCTGTTGATGAAGCAAACACTACACTGAAAATACAAGAATTCAAAGAAAAGAGAACTTAAAAATAAGGAAAAAACATTTCCATACATTATGTAAATAAATGGTGGAACTCCTTGTCTCCTGAAGCTATAGAAGTATAAACTGACTGTGGGTTCATTCAATCCCCTCACCCTGATCATTGATAAAGATATTAAAAAGGAGCGTTCCCAATACTGGGCCTGGAGAACACCACTTGCAGCTGTCCACCAGTCTTTGGGCTCAGCCATCCAGTTTTTCACCCAGTGAACAATGCACCTTTTCAAGCTGTGGGCAGCCAGATACTTCCCTGTTCTGCAGCATCACTTGAACTCCTGCGTTTCATGATATTTGCTCATCATAATTCGTGTGTCTGTAAGAGGATTTGTGTTATTTCAGCCTGGGGTAAACATGTTTAACAATCTGGTTTTAGAGGGTGTGCTTCCTTAGCTAGAATTAAGACAAAAGTTCTTGCAAATGTTTAGATATTACTGAGTTATAATAAATTCCTAGTAGATAATTATACTTGCTCTTTTTTCAGGCCAGCCTTCATTTTCTCTTTTAATGCTATTGTTAATTGTATACTGAGACATTGTTTGTCTTTTGAGGACAGCAGAATAAAAGGATTTATCACACTCTTCTGAAAATCTGCACAGTGCAGTGCAGAGATATTCAGACCTCCTAAATAATTTATTGAGAGCACAGCCAACAATATGAAATTTTCATGTACGGGTATCAAACAGGCAACCTCACATAAACTTGAAAGGCATGAAAAATAAGGTTGGGCTTCAAAACGAGGGTCAATATTCTCAGACTTAGAGTGATAAAAAGGTAATCACAATAACGTTTAATCTGTTTTTAAGAAAAAAATTATGTTGATGCTTTTCATAGAAGCATGACAGCATTTGGCTTCAAAACTTAATAAAGAGAATGGTGGTTGCTGAATAAGGACACAAAACAGTTCCAAGATACACCAGTAACCAGGCTTGTTTCATGCCCTCACCTAGCTGGTGAGGTCTGGGAATGATCATCATCTCTTCCCATCTCCTCCTGGCACTTTGGATAAGACAAATAATATACTACTACTGACAAAGTACCTTTCACAATCATTTGAGTATAGCCATCATGTAAATACTGTTAAAGCATGATTTTACTGGCTTTGTTATGCTGATAACTCTCATGTTTCCAATATTTTGTTGCCTGGAGGTGCCTTTCAATAAATAATATTATTTGGCTTGTGTTTCTTAAGCTAAGACTATAAATGACTGTCCTCTTCAGTCATTACAGGAAATGGTATTTTGATGATTATTCTTGTTTTGGCTATGGCACACAATTTAATTCAGTGGTTAAATTTTTAGAGACGTGGGTGATGTACGTTTTAGTGAAACACATTTTGTTTCATATGCAGGTTATTGTGTTTACTGCTTAAGCTCCATTAATACTATTCAGGCCTCTGTGAATTATCAAATGGAATAACAGACATTTGCTGATACCCTTTGGAGTGTTCTGGTACTACGAGGGCTTGCTAAGTTGCTAAGCATTAGTGATATGTTTGGCATAACACAAGAAAAAATATAAAGATAGTCATTGTCTCTGATGTCCTCGGGTGAGCTCTGGGTTCTGGGATGCTTAATCCCTGCTCAGTTCCCTCTGATGTGGGCAATAGTTGGACATTTTAATAGAAATTGGATAATTAAGTTACTCTGTGTGAATGGCTCTTGGTGGGAATAATCTCATTTTAGCCATCTTCAGTGTTGATGTCTACAGCTGAGCTTTACAGTCTGGGCTCCCTTTATAGTCAGTGAGGAGAATCAGACATTTCTGGAGTGTGATTCATCTGGTCTGTTTTAAACATCAACATTAGGGTGAGATTTACAACCTAAATGGGGTGGCATATATAGATGTGATGTTCTCTGGAGATTTATATAGCAGTAGCACATATTCACTGGGCCACTGACTGAAACCTCTATCTTCTCCTTCCAACAAGGCTGCCCCAAAAGGCAGAGAGGACGTGCCTCTCTCTGTGCCAGCTCGTATTCCCTTTTTCCCATACAAAATGCAATGCCTGCAGCTAAGGGACAGTGGCTGGGCCACACAGGCACTGGAGTTTAAAATATTTTAAAACAATATTTTATTGTGAAATTCAGGTTTAAATCCCCTCAGCCAGGTGAGAGCCTTAATTGCCCATCTGTTGGTTATAAGCAGGCAGCTATGACAGCAGCCAGTCTTACCTCTCCTCTGTCAGGTCTCTGGGCTGTGCCAACCTGTTTGGTGATGCCAGCTGGAACAAAGCACCTCTCTGCTCAATGTGGCCAAGTTTCTAGTGGTTTAAATATGGTCAAAAATGTATTTAAGTTAGGAATGTTGATACATAGGAAGTCAGAGTCTTGGGTGTCGTATTGGGAGTCCGTTCACAGGTTTAACCATGGGACTCTTGCCTTTTAGTGAGATGGGAGCTCTGGAGCAACTTGGGCCATGTAAACAAATATGTCCAATTCCTTATAGTTTAGGAGTATAAGAATAAACAGGTTTTTATATTGCTGTTGATGTCATTGTCACTGTCTTGTTATGAACTTCCAGAAATATAAGTAATGTCTCTGCAAACAGTTCTTTCACAAGGCTGATGGGTTACTCTTTGCATCAATGAAAAATGATGTCTCTGGATATCATGTTATGGACATCTTGCCACACACCTGCAATCTATTTTCAGTTCTCTGTTGCTCATTACCAATTTAGGAAAGGATTTGAAAAGCTGTAAAGACACAGAGATTTGATGGAGCATGGGGCAGAAGAACTGAAACTACACTGTAACACAAAGCAAGGCCAGATCAGATTTTTAGCTGTCTAGTACAAAGTTCAAAACTTGTGCATTTTAACTCCCCTCCATCTGAGAGTAATTGCTAACTGGAATTACTGGTGAGGGCATCACAGGTTAGAGATGATGCTGTTCTGTACAAGAACTTCAAGGAAAGCTCACTGGTGTGTTATTGTGAATTAAGTGCTTTGGCTGCGGGCTTCAGAAAACCAATACCTAAGTGAGAATGCTTGCAGTTGTAAGACTGCATGTCTGTTTACTTAACCATGCTGAAATGCCTTTTTTCTGCTTTCTTCCACCTACTTGGGGAAAATCAAAACAAGTATGAGTAAGAATCCTGTGGGTTTTCTGCTTTTGTTGCTGAATGATGTGTAGACCTGTGATTCATACTGTTCTTGCGTGTCTGTCTGGTGTTCATATTTGAAATAGCTGTATAATTATGAATTTCTTGATTTTGTTTTCTTTTGAAAGCAGAGTATGTCTGCGAGCCATAAAAATTAGTTTGATGTCAACATGCATATCACTAGTCTTTTAAAAATTTCTTTTTCAGTAATAAGGTTCTGAGTGCAGTTCAGTATATGCACTTTCTGGATTCTTGTAACAATATATTATCCACCATTCACTTATATTTATCTGCACAGTATTTGGAAAGCATACCTGTAAATCTCTACCTGAGTATTTATAGATTTCTAATCACTGTGGTGTCTTAACAGTTGCCTTTAAATAAGGCATCAGAGTTTATTCTCTTCTTACTAGCAATTTAATCTGTAGTAGGCATTTCAGGAGTGGTCTGGTATTTTAAGGATTTGGTCTTGGTATTAGCTGTGCCCTGAGAGCACTGCATGCCTGGATGGGTCACTTGTCTTTGGCATTGCATGAGGGTGGCAGAAAGGTTCCATTGCCTAAAAAAGGGAACAAACTTGGGAAGGGACAGAGAACATCTTCTCTGTGTTGAGGAGACTGAGGGGAGACATAGCAGTCTACAACTTCCTCAGGAGGGGCAGCAGAGGGGCAGGCACTGATCTCTTCTCTGACCAGGGACAGGACGCGAAGGAATGGCCTGAAGTTGTGTTGGGGAAGGTTTAGGCTGGCTAATAGCAAAAAGATTTTCACCAAAAAGGGTGGTTGGGCACTGGAAGAGGCTCCCCAGGGCAGTGGTCACAACCCCAGCCTGACAGAGCTCAAGAAGTGTTTGGACAATGCTCTCAGGCACAGGGTGTGACTCTTGGGAATGGTGCTGTGCAGAGCCAGGAGGGGCTTTGATGGTTCTTGTGGGTCCCTTTCAATTCAGCATACTCTGTGAGTGTGGTGTGGTATTGACAGTCTTTGCTGTAGTGATGTTAGTCTCCATTTGTTTTGCAGGATGCTGCAGCACTGTGAAGGGGCAGAGGCCTCTCTGAACAGTTCCATTGCACACCTGACTTGCAGATGCTGGTATATATTTTTAGGAGTGAAGCCAAAAAAAAAACCCCAAAAGCATTACTTCAGTGTAAATAATTTATTTTCTAAGAGGATGGTTTCCAGCCATGACTCAGGTGTGTGATGATGCAATATTACAGTGTTATAGGAGACTGGCTTTGACCTTCTTTGAGAAGAACCTTGAAAAGTGCCTGTCATTGCTTTGATGCAAGAAAGCCTCATTTCAGGAAGTCCACTGTCTGTGGTGATTCCATTTCACATACCAGAATTATTTTCTGTTTTCTCTATGGTATACAGAAGTGCAGTTTTGTACTGTGGCTATGTCTTTACTCACTTAAGAGGAGTGTGGGTCATCAAAGATCTTTGCCTTTTTCAATTCCTTCTTGTGCTCTGTGATTGCAGTTGCAAATCCTGTGGAATTTCTGCATCTTTCAGTCCTCTTAGTGGCATTCAGCTGGTGCTGAAGAACAGCCAAATTAAGACCTGTCAGTGGCAGCTGTCTCCTGAGATGATCTCCTTCCTCTACCTGGCACTTTTTCTACTTTTACAGTTTAGATGCATTGGTTATATTTTGAGTATTTTGAATATCAGTCAAAATATAGCCTTTTTGGAGAGTAGATCAGTCCCTCGAGAGAATGTAAGGCAAATTTAATGCAATTACTTACACTGATTAATAGATTCCTAGAATAGTATGCAGTATGTGTGGCATACAGCACTGGAAAACAGTGAAAATTATGTTTACGAGAATAGCATTAATTTCTTAAAAATATTCCAATGTAACTACAGTTCAAACCCCATTTTGTCTTTCCTGTTATGCTGCTACCTCCACCTGTGGTATAATTCCAGCAGCATCTTTGCCAGCCTCCTTCCTGACCCGCTTCCTCCTGGAGCCCTGTCAGCTCCTGGCACTGCCAGCGGCTCTGCTGGTCCCTGTCCCACGGGAAGCGCCAGCGCCAGGGCTCTCACAGAACCTTGTGCAAAGTGAAAGGCTTCTCCAGAAAAGGCTGCTGCATCCCCTGCCTTCCCAAGGAAATAGAACCAAGGCTTCCCAGAGGTGGCCTCGGCAGGATGAGGCCAGCCTGTGTGCCTGCCAGACCTTGTGCCTTGTTAGCACCCGAGCACAGCAGCAGGTATGTGCTGAGCGAGCAGGATGACTGCAGCTCCCCAGGATTTGGGGTGGAAAACTGAGCTGAGGGCCTCAGGATTCTCAGAGACACATTTTTTGACCACAGTCTTTGTACAGAAAGAAGAGTAGGGCAAAACAGCACCAGAGGATGCTTCCATGGTGTTTCCCAGCCCCAATATGATTTATTTTTCATAGAGCAATTTCCTAGACTTTTACAAAATAAACTGGAGTTATTCACTAAGCCATGTATTCCTCTCCACGTGTTTTGTGGACAGGAATGTTTCATATCCAACATATAAACACTTTTCACTTGATTTAGAAGGTGGACTAAGAGTGCACATTGGACTGCTTTTGTGGCTGTTCACCAGCACCTGAGGCTGACCCACATTTTGCTGTTGGATTTTACACCTGGTCTCTCTTCCCAGTTACTGTGTGAGTCCCTCATACTGAACATTTCTAGGGTTTCCAGGATACAGGTGCAGATCCCACCTGCTTTTCATCACCTTCTCTTGGCTACTTTCTTCAGCTGTGATCCCCTCACCCCCATTGCCCTCCATTTTTTCTCCAAAAATTTCCCTATTCCCTGTACTGGTTCCAGTCACCACCTCTTCCATCCTGGTTCACTTTTGCTCTCAGGTCTAATTTTCTGTCTCCTAAGTTTAGGATATTGGTGATGGTATTGGCCAAACTTTCGGAGCAACTTTGTTTTTGTAACATTTTGCACATTTCTCAGCGTTTCAAGAAGTGGGGTTTTGATGAATTGATGTCTTCTCACAGAAGGCTTAGACTTTTGATAAAGATCCCTCTCTTTCCCCTTTCTCTCCAACCAGCAGATATGACTTCTTACTTTAAAACACTGAGAAACTTTCTAGATCAAAACATCATCAGAAATGATACCTCCACAAAGCACTTCCACTCCAACAAAGCTGGATGGAAATATTTTTCATGGGACTTTTTTCAGCGAGCTTTTATTAGTCAGAGAGTGCTCTAAGAGTACTAAGTGAGGACAGAGTCTGCAGAAATATTTAGAAACTAAAAATGAAAATGTCTCTGTTGAGCATATGTGAACTCTGATTTTTTTTAATGTGTATATATATAAAATATAATTTGTCCAAACTTGGAGGAACCCTCTCACACTTCAGAGCAGGAGCTGCTCTGGGTGGGGTGGCAGGGTCCAGCACACCCCTACCCTGGGGACACTCAGTCCCCAGTGGCAGCAAGGCCTCCTCACTGCTTCACTCTCCAAATTGTCCTCCCAGAGAAGGGTCTTGTGGAGGATGGAGCAGTGCCTGCTCGGGCTTGTGATTGACACTGCTGTGTTGTCCCTTGGGTGCCATGGGGCAGCACTGGGGCAGTGCCAGAGCCCCCCCTGCCTGCCCAGCTGTGGCTGCTCTGTGTCCTTCCAGATGTTTTCCAAAGTCCCAGTGGGTCATGGCATTGGTCCCTGCTTCTGTAGTGCCAGATATTTGACATCAACTATATATGGCATGAGCCAGTGTAAAGGCACAAACAAAGCCTGGTGGAGGGAAACTTCTTGCTCTTTTGGAAGAGGAGTTTAGGACCCCACAGTAACAAGCTCTAGCCCTTATATAAAATCATAGTCCTGTTGCTGGGCTGTGCTTTAGCACAGCGTTCCTGTTCTTGGTCATTATCACTTGGGATAATGCGTGTTTTCTTTCATTTTATGGGAATTTGATGTATTTCACCGGTGGGTAGGAAAAAAAAATCATCACTGAGAATGTCGTGATTAATTTTTTTTTCTCTTGAAGAACTATGGAATTATTCTGAAATGTATGACACGCGTGTAATAACAGCTTTGTGTTCTGTTTTTAAAAAATGTGCTAGAGGCCTTGTGCAGTTTCCCAGAGGCTTAATGAGGGAGCCGTACTGTGTTGGAAATTTTTCAACAATAAAAATGGACCTATTACATGCTTATGTAAAATGAGGGTTGACAATCACACAAATATGTCCAAAGTCAAATACAGGCATTGTGAAATATCACTTCTTTCCCACAGAGAAACTGGTCACCTGTTCACAGTAGGCTTTTGCATTATATCCTATCCAGTAAAGAATAAGATGCTTCCCCACAGGGAAACAAAATGGCAGCAAAGTACTGGCCCAGTGCCCTTCTATCAGTGCTTTTCACTGACTCTTTTGCCAAGTCTTCAAAAATAACACACAGGCATACTTTTCAACATATGTTTTGCCTCTTTGTTGGTTTAAAGGCATAAAGGGAAGAAAAGGTCATGTATTATTCACCACTTCATCATCAAATGCAGAAAAAAATTCATTGTTTGCTTGTTTGATTTTATTTTATGCTCCCTAATACATGTTTTATTTTTAAAAAAATCTAGTCTTTTGCTCTTCTTTTAACATCTATCAGAAGTAGCTTGTTCTTAAAAATGGAACATATGGCTCTGAACCTGCATCTGAATTCAGGGAAGTGCCTATTGCAAAACACTGAAATTTGGAGTCATGGGAGCAGAAAAGTTGGATTCAGGGTTTATTCAGTGTAGTATTAAATAATCAAAGAAAAGAGGATAATTAAATACAAAGTGTTGAAGAATAAATTAACATAGTAAACACTGCTCCTCTGCTCAAAGTAAATTAAGCTACCGTCAACATTTTTATGTTTTTTAAAATATTAAACACTAATTTTAAGCCAAAAGTGTACCACAGAGGAAACACTGACTATTAGGACTTAAGCAACCCATCAGATTCTCTGTTGAGTGTGTTTCACCAATGAATGTCCTAGCAGTCACCTCGGAGTACCTTGCTTCAGTTTCCTGGCCAGTCACTGGCTCATGATGTCCCCAGCAAAAGAGGGAAATACAGGGAGGTAGAATGTGATTTAGGGAGTGGTCAGAGTTTATCAGCAATCCCTGACAAGCACTGATCTCTCCAAGTTAAGGGAAGGGAAAGGATTGAGGTATGAAGCAGAATGAGAGTGGTAACTGAGGTCTGGATGCATCTTCAGTGTGTGAGGCTACAGGTCACAGGATTCTCCTTCAGCAGAGAGAGCTTCTCGTTGTTTTGATCTTCATATGGTTGGTGACTGCCCAGACCTCTGATTTGTTGAGGTCTCTCTGCAGGGCCCCTCTGCCTTGGAAGGAGTCAACAGCTCCTCCCTGTTTTGTATCATCTCTGGACTTGCTCAGTATCCCTTCCAGCCCTGTGCCCAAATTGCTCTGGACTTGCTGGAAGAGCACAGGGCCTTGAGAGCACAGGATGGAGCCCTGGGGAACCCCGCCAGTGACAGGTCCCCACTCTGATGTCACCCCATTCACTGTAACCCTTTGACCTGTGAGTCAGTGATGTGTTTGTCCAGCTGCATGCTGGACATCCTGTCCAGAAGGGTCTTGTGAGAGACAGTATCAAAAGCTTTGCTGAAATCCAAAAAGGGTACAGCAACTGGCTTCCCTTGTGGGTTACCTTATCAAACATACCAAAGTAAAATATGAAAATTAGTGTGTACAAGAATTGAATAAATATTGCAAGAATTGTCAATTCTAACAAAGAACGTATAGATTCTAATATTAATTTTAGTTGCTATTTGGATGTTTTCTGCTATTACTTAAGAATCTCTTAAAAATGCATTCCTGAGCTATTTAAATACACACAATCTTAATGTCTCAGATGCCCATATAACTTCAATGTATATACTATAATAAGCATGATAACTGTAACTTAGACTATTTAGATCCAGGAAGAACAGTACCATAATCCTGGTTATTTCATTGATTTTAATACAGTTTGATGTCTGGACAATTGCTTACAAGCCATATATTCCAGTGCATTATTTTCTAACTCATGCATTTCATGAATACCACAGTTGATGCTTCTGGCAAAGACAACTTCCCAAGCACCAACTGAAAGTAAAAGTAGCATAAATATTGGGGGAATTCAGATGGATTCACTGGACTGCATGATGGGATCTCATTCAAGAGCAAGAGCCTGCTCACAGAGCATGTACAGGATCTTAACCATCATATTTACACATATTTTATTTCTCTCATTTCAGTGACTATTTCGACAAGTACCTTCTTTGATGGCTTACTGGTGACTGGGCTCTACACATCTACCAGTGTTCAGGCTTCCCAGAGTGTTGGTGGTTCCAGTGCTTTTGGATTTGGTAAGTCCAGTGTAATTTACCTTCTGCAACTCAGGGTAATGAGTACTTGATTGTACAGATGACATCAGTAGCAACACAATTACTGGAACGGGCTAATTTACACTGAGTCATCAATAATACATGGAAGTCAGTGGGAGTCAATGAGACAAGGCAGTGGCAGATTTTAGGCAGCTTTTATTGCTTCTAGTACCACCTTCACTTTTGCTCAGCCCTGGTATTAGTATGCTGAATAATATAAATTTTAAGAGAGAAAAGCCTCAGGAGATAAATTGTTTTAAACAGCCATTTCTAAATTGTGTGACATTTTGTATAAACTGAAGCATTTAGCCCAAAGCCTTTAAGTGTTTCTTGGGCTGAAAACCTGTTTCCTTTAAGCTTATGTCAACCTACTTTTCCATGGAGTTAATAGCACCTTCCTTAAAACCAGAATGCTGGTCAAGATATTTTATACAAGCAGATATTTACCATGTCCAAAAAGCAGAATTGTAGTAAAAGGGATACAATAGCCTTTACAAAATTATCATGTATTTCAGGTTCTGCTGTAGCTCTCAGCAGTAGCAGCTGTGCTAAGGACAAACATTTTTAAAATAATCCTTTCTAAGTTTTTGCAAGTAATTGACAGCTATACCTTCTGCAGTTTGTTATTTGGTAGCATTTCTTATATCCTTACAAATAATAGTAAGAATTGCATTCCTCAGGTTGGAGGAACTCGAGTTATTGACCCTGACAAGCAATCCATGGTGAAGGTACAAAAACAGGTACCAGTCATATGGGACCCCAACTGCACTGCACTTGCAGTAGCATGTTTAGATGCTAATTGGTCTGCTTGGGCCAGAATTCAGTACTTCCTTCAATAATAACCTCTCATGGTACTTACTTTTGTTCTAAAGCATGTAGAACATGAGTGGTCTGGGCATTTGAGTGTCATCCAGCAGGCATACATTTGCTTGTAAATGAAAGAATGCAATGTAAATAGCACATTATTTAAAGCTGTACTGAGGGATAATTTGAGCAGGGCTTTGCTTCTGTGGATAACATCATGGTTCAACCTCAGACTTTTTGCTCAGCTTTTCAAAGGGAAGAGCATGGCTGGCACAAGTATTTCATGCTGTGGAAAAGGCACTGAAAGATTCTCTTTTCTGGAGGATTTTGTGCTGCTGTTACTCCTTTCCCTCTGTACTGCTTACAGGTTGAATAGAATCTGATGGAGTAAGGAAGACAGAAACAACTTAGCAATGTGAAATTTCTAGGATGGTCAAGTCACTGGCAAGCTATTGCCTTGCTGTAAAATAAGTTTGTATCATTGGGAGATCATGGCAAAGTATACTGGTCATGTTTAACTACAACTAAGTATTTAAGAATAACAGTTAAGCAAAATTTTAAGAACCTAAATGTGTCTGTGCATTTTCAAATAATGTCTGTATTTTTCCCTAATTGTGTATCTTCATTTGTAGAGTAAGGCTGTTCCAGTTGATGTTTTATTGACAGAGATGTTAAAGTAACATGTGATGAACGACAGAAAAAACAATCTGGCCTTCTTTAACTTGCCAAAGGTCCTTCTCTAGCTCTTGATGTGTTACTTTGACCATTCTGTTACTGTAAGATAACCAACAATTAAATTGGTGGCATGTGTGTTCTGTATGCAAAAGCTACAAGACTACAGGCTGGAAAAATACAAAAGCCAAAGTGATGCAAAAGCCAAAGTGATGCAAAAACAGTCATGCAGAGTTGGAGTTACTTCATTTTGCTCATCAATACAAATTCTCATATATCATGCCTGGGGAGATCTGATGCTCTGTCTTGAGCATGCTCCATCTATGTTAGAGAAAAAGTGGTGCCATCTCTGAATTTTTTATTTAACTTTCTGTGGGTAAACTGTAGGGTCAGTTGTGTTACTCTGTTAGTTAAAAAAAATTTAAATAAAAGTCCCAATTTGCTATTTTTCTTTACTATTTCCTAAGCTTGTATATATATTGGAAAAAGAAAAAAACCAATCTGAATGTTTCATAACAGATGATGCTTTTGTGCTGTGTCTTTGAAGTCACAGTAAAAAATAAACAGTGAAAGAAAAATGGCAATAGCTTTCAAATGCAGTTTTATATGAATGCTCAATCTATGATGTACTGGTGGCTCCCAGGACTAAGAGCTACATAAACTTCTCCTATCTCTACTTTGCAGTGAGAGATGAGAAAGCTGGCCTCTTCCAAAAAGCATTTAGAATGCAAATGATATGCTTTTAAAAATTATTCGATAGTTCTAAAAAGTAACAATACTTTAAAATCTATCATTTTCAGTAGAAAAATAGAGCAGTCTCCACAGTATTTAATATGCTGTTTAGTAAAATAGTAGGTGGGAGTGACACTGTTTTGCTTTCTGAAGAAAACATAAAGCACTTTCTTCAGAAACCCCAGATCCATCTGTTGTGTCATCATTTCCAATCAGCAAAGGAGCAGTTTCTCCTTTGAGGCAAGTGATTGTGATATTCAGGTTTAGCTTGCTGGAAATTATTATGTTTTTTTAATGTTGAGGACTAGTCAGGTTCAGAGACCTCAGTTCAAAGATTTATGTGGTTTATCATAGATTAGATGGGGAGGGGGAAAGCTGGGTCTTTAAAACCTGAAGATAGTAATATTCTGAAATTGGGTTGATAGTGGTTGCTTATGGTGCAGGGAAGAATATTTTTTCTCCCTTGCAATATTATCATTGAAATACTCTTGTCTGTCTCACACAGGAGGTCACACTAGATTATCATAATCTTCCAGACTGCCCAGCAATTTGAAGTCTCCTTAACATACATATATGCTTCTTCTGTGCTATGAGCTACTGTGTTGTGACTACAATAATCTTTTACCAGTTTAGGAAGTTACTTGATGGAGACACAGTCATTGTCAGTTATAACAGTTAACCATGTCAAGGAGCTTTGAAGGAAAAATTATAAAATATTTTAATTCTTAGGGTTATGTTTTCTTTCTTCTTCAGTACATAGGCAAAGAAATAGTTCCTGGTTTCCTCTGTGGGATTTCACTGACATGAAGCATGTTGAAATTTTTATTTGGGAAGCCTTCTAACAATTTCTTAGGAAGAAATGTGTGAGTTTTTTGGTATAAACCAAGCTGGAAG